>VXBL01002748.1:414419-440059 GCA_013400195.1 Aramus guarauna | reverse complement strand
CGAAACTGAGATTCTAACTAAGTCAAAATTTTAAGACCATGGACTTTAAGAATAAGGACTAAATAAGCCAGGACAAAAAAAAATATGCATATTGCCAACACTATTCACTTGCTTTCACAAAGCAATTAGATGATAGAGAGAGAGGAGAAATGTGAATGTTCCTTATCATTTAACCGTTGAAAACTGTCTCTTAGTGTATGTGGCCATCTGTACATCTTCTTCTGCGTTTCAAATCTTCTTATCTGAATAACTTCACCAAGAAACTTAGATATTCCAGCATATTACTGACTTCATGAGTTCAGGGGTTCTGGGAATTAATGGAGACTGTGAAGATAATAGGTGAAATGTTAAGTGATTAGTGACATTTAGAAAGATGATAATATCCATTTCCATTTTATGGCAAAGGCTATAGAGCCTCTCATTTATTTTTTCTTTCTGAAGTGAGTTTCTATCTCTGAAAACATTCTAGAAAACATCTTTAAAAGATGCGAATGCCTGGAAAGCAGACTTCTTACCAAGAAGAAAACCAGTTTTGTTGTGAGCAGCCTCAGTGCTGTCTGTCCAGTGACTGCACAGCCAGATTTATGTGAAGCGTCTTACAGAAAAGCCATATAGCATCTAGCTTTAGTCACTGCTGTCATATTTCTATATTTAATCAAGAGTTATTATAGAAATACTCCTTTTAAAGTAATACCAGTGTCACATGAGGATTATCTCAGAGGTCTGTTTGTATCTCTTATGGTTATGACCTAAATTATCTATATTTAGAGCACATCACAGATCTTAATACCTGTGACTTCACAGTTTCTACTGTGAACTTCAAGGATTAGTCAATCATGAGTGCATGCAAGTAGCAATATAAGCTTCTTTATTGTGGTCTTTTAGACCTATGCAACATTTTTCCATGGTAAGATGCTCCCATTTTTTGAACTGGTTACACATCAGAGGGAGAAGAGACAAAACTGTTTGCCATGGTCTTAGTCTATGCATGCTCACTGGTTATCCTTGTTTTGTATTATTCTGGTGAGAATTTACTGTGTGTCCTGGTTTTGGCTGGGACAGGGTTAATTTTCTTCCCAGTAGCTGGTATAGTGCTGTGTTTTGGATTTAGTATGAGAATAATGTTGATAACACACTGATGTTTTAGTTGTTGCTAAGCAGCGCTTACACTGAGTCAGGGACTTTTCAGCTCCTCATGCCCTGGCAGTGAGAAAGCTGGGGGTGCACAAGAAGTTGGGAGAGGGCACAGCCAAGGACAGATGACCCCAACTGACCACAGGGATAGTCCATACCATATGACGTCATGCTCAGCATATGAACTGTGGGGAGTTTTCTGGGGACGGAGGGGTGGCTGCTGCTCAGGGATTGGCTGGGCATTGTTTGGCAGGTGGTGAGTGATTGTTTTTCATTTGCATCACTTGTTTTTCTGGGGTTTTATTTCTCTCTCTTTTTGTTATTTCTCTTTTCATTATTATTAAATTATTAAACTGTTCTTAACTCATGAGTTCTCTCAGTTTTACCTTTCCAGTTCTCTCCCCCATCCCACTGGAGGTGGATGGGTGACTGAGCGGCTGCATGGTGTTCAGTTGCTGGCTGGGGTTAAACCACAACAGTATGTTAGCAATTTTGTGTTTTGAAAGAAGAGACTTACGTTTTCCTCCTTGGAAAAGGAATTATTCAGGATTTCTGTCTCACCAATTTCCCCATCAATGTTCTTTGTACTTGAAGTTATATATGTGATTTCTTAATTACCCTTTGTGATGCTTGGTCTTTTTTTTTTTTTTTTTTTTTTTTTTTTTTTTTTTATTTTTAAATGTACGGATATTTTTTTTTTTTTCCCTTTTTTTGTTTTGTTTTTTTTTTTTTTTTTTTTTTTGGCTAATGTCAAATGTAAGGTAATTTATGATTATTGCATTAAAATAATGCCTTCACAATTGATATGTTTTAGCATATTAGTTGCAAAGGTTACTAATGGAAATAGTAAAATTGAATGGAGGACAGTAACCCTGCTAAATTGGAATTGATTATATAGTCATGTTCTTACATAGCTAATTGAAAATCAGGCGCCTTGTATTAAATGCAAGATTGTTACTGGTGAATTAATGCAATGAAAAAAGAGACATTTCTGTTTTGAGCACTTGTATTTGATTATCATGTCTATATGAAACACATTTTTATTTTAATATTATTTAAATAGATATGAATTCAAAGTGGCTGGTTTATCACACTTTGAAAATAATCAATTAGTTACCTGTGTTCTCCGACCATGATAGGACCTTAGAGGATACTTTACTATTTTTATCCTATATTGTATTGTAATGAATTGTACTTCAAGTTGTCCAGTTGAACTTTCTGACAGATATAGAAGTTGTCAGCCAGGATATGTCAGAGGCAAAATTGAGCATCTGATTCCTTACAGCTTTAGGCGAAACTACTTAATTTTTTTTTTTTTTCCCCCCACAAAAGACTGAGTTGATTAACTTTCTTTGAAATAGAATAACTCTGGAAAGTGATTGTTATTATTTATTCTTATTGTCATGTAACTTAAGTAAAACTATTCTTACATTTTTCTAGAACTCATTTGCTAATAATTTGATTAAAACCCATGACTCCCTAATTCAAATTAATTTTTAAGCATCATTTGAGGCAAGAAGTCTATAACTTTGGATCAGCACAGCTTAGCTGCGTATTGGAACAACTGAATGACATAAAAATTCACAGCCTGTAGCAACAATTTCACTTTTTATGTTAGAAATAGAAAATTGTGAATAGAAAATTGGACAAAAGGCAGGGGTGGAGAGGCTGAGGGTCTGTCATTCATGAACTGCTTACAAAATTGGGAAGTGTTGAATTGCTTTTGCTTAGCTAGTTTTCAGTCATATCCTTTCCCATGCCATAACCAAGGTTGGAGAGCAGCATCTCTGCTAACAGTTCCAGTGGAAATATCTCATTAGTCTTAACCCTAAACAGTATTGTTGATCAAAATCCTGCACAGTGCTTCCTTAAATAATTAAATAATGCACATGCTATCTGAGCAATTTTCCTTTTTAGCTGAGTTGTACAAGAGAGTGAGACGAGGGGGTTGGTGCCCCGTGTGGAGTCACCAGCCTCCCTGGGGCTGAGCGAGCTGCAGCCTCTGGCAGCCGCTGCCCCAGCAGCACCTTTGCAGAGCGGCACCAGCTGACTGCGGGGCAACCCTGTCCCTTCAGGCGGGAGCTGGCCATGCTCTGAGGATCTGGGCTTCCTCCTTTGTCACCTTGCCATTTCACAATTAACGAACTCCATGAAGTTACAATCTGCATTTTGGTCAAGACAAATACAGTGTTTCCTCAGTTGTTTTTACAGTTCATACTTGCATTTTTCATTTGAGTTATTTGCTGTCGTGGTTTTCTATGCTGTTTAGTCTTCCTTGGACATGCATGCAGATGGCCATGCTTTGATATACTCTAATAAGAAGGGTTTTTTCAGGTATTACCTTGCTGAAATGGCAGTGTAAACCCAAGACTGACCCTGCTCATTTTAACTTGCCAGCGAATCGCATTCGCTTTTGTTCCCCTGCAAAGGTAGCAAGCAGAGTTCAGTAAGGTTGTTTAATGTTGGCAGGATGTTCTAAGGCTGGAGCCACGAAATTTTTCTCAAAAACTGCTGTTAGTTTCCATCCTCTCTGAATCCAGGGAGCCAAGAAGGAGCAGGGCTATGATACTGAATGGGAGGAGGCTGTCAGTGCAGCGGTCTGAGGTTCCTGAGGAACAGGACTGACAGAGGCAAAGAGAGCAGCCGGGTTGGAAAGGCTGAAGCTGGACTGGGCAGCAGAGGATCATGTCCTGTCCCTGGAGAGCCTGGCAGCCAGGGGAGCAGTGGTGGGTTTGGCTGCTGCTTTGCCCTAGGCTGCAGGAATGGGGTCAGGACAGTGAAATCCAGGAGCCTGTTGGGAACTTCTCTAAGCTGCAAAAAGGTCTGTGAGGACCAAGAGGATGCACATAGTTAAAGCTGGAGAAGTCCTGGTGGGAAGAGGGATGATGTGCTGTGTGAAGGGCTACAGTGTTATTTTGAGGATGGGAACTGGTGAAGTGCACAGGACGGGCAGATTGTTGCTGAAGTGGCATATCTTCATTGCTATCTGCATTTACATCTTCTGTCTGGTAGCAGCTATCCTGTACATAAGTTGCCTGTAAAGGTGAACAGAAAAATCATATGTCTTCTGTAGTATGGGTTAAAAAAAAAAAAAAAAAGAAAAATAAAGAAAAAAGAAAAAAAAAAGGTAGACACAGCATTCTTACTTTAATGACAAGATATTGTCATATTATCTGTTCAGAGGATACCCTTTACCCTGCACCTCAAAGACTCCAATTACTTGTGAATGTTCTCATTTTCCTCTGTATGCAAATGAAAGGGTAGTGATTTCTAAGCCTTGGAAGATTTTAGTCCTTTCCTTCATGTGCACTTTCAGAAATGCCAAGTCTGGCTTAACACGGGAGTTTACTGGCCTTTTGGCCTTCTATTCTTGGCACTGGGTATCAGTGTTATTGTAATGAACTGAATTGCTTTTTTTTTTTAAAGTCAGACACTGATAGCTTGGACTTCATTCACCCAGTGGTGTATGCGTAAGATGAAGAAGGAAAAAAAAGTCAACAAGCCTATGCCAGTGTCATTTAATAGAAAAGCTCCTTTGTAATTTGAATAAAAGAGAACAGGAAAGGTAAAATCTTCAAAATACTTGAAACAGCTCATGAAATGCTGACGGGAGAGAAACGACAAGGCCAGGGGGTCTAATGGTTTGTGAGGTTGTGGGACGTGAAAGCCAGTCAGCTACCATTACCCTTTGGTTGACCACTTTGATATGGTGAACAAAAAGGTTAAAGGTTTCATATTGTTTGCTCCTTCCCTCTTCCTTCTGGGAACAGTTGTGTCCTTTTTCTTGGCTTGATCAGCAGTAATCTCCTGACCTCATGAGGCATTTTCCCAGGCATTAAAGTTCCCTCCCTCTGTTCCCTCCCCTCCTGCATCCCATGGGATGATGCTTCTCTCAGCAGTCTGAACTAAATACCCCCTCTGAGAAGAAGGATGTGTCTTCCAAGGTCTTTTCACTGGGGTGGCAGGATTTTCTCTTTGCAGAGAGGAAACAATATTTATGATGGAGGATCTGCCGAGTGCTTGTGTCTCCTGTGCTTTTAAAGGCTCTAAGCTTGTCCTAAGCCTCTCAAGGGTTACTGGGTCAGCTACGGTTTGCTTCCTGAGGAACTCATTGGTTCGTTTCAGTGCTAATGGTTCAAATCGGGTGTAATGTACTAAGCTGGTGAAAGACAGCGTGCTCTTCACTGCTTGCTTGTAACACAGGGCAGAAAAACACTCTCACAGGTTGCTTGAAAGAACACAGCTTTTTCACAGAATGTCTGGATGTTACCTTTTGTCGAGTTTAATACTTAATTTCCTATTTAGGATAATAAATGTAGTTTGTAGACCTTTGGATCCTTTTTCATACTGAATTTCTCCTTGTTGAGGCTGTCATGTTACTATACTACCATTAAAATAAAGGAGTTCTCCAGTACTACAATTTAACGCTCTTTGTCTGTGACTTTTGGTTGCAAAATGCAGTTGACATTCATGCCTTAGTTGCACTATTTACACTTTTTTTTTTTTTTCCTTTTCCTGCTCACCTATTGTCACAAAACTTAAGAGAACTCACTATGTTTAGACTTCTATTCCCTCTATCAAATTTGTGTGAAAGACTGGAAACTTGCTGGGGGAAGAGGTCATGGTGCGTGGGATGGCTGTACAGGCAAGCCCCAGAGCAGAGTCATACGCAGCCTCCGAGTATGATGTCGTGAGCCTCATTCCCCTGGGCACCCAGTGTAAAAGTCTCAGAAACACTTTTACTTTGATCTGCTGGCTTCCCATAATTGCAGTGCTTCTGAATGTCAAAAGCAAAGAAAAATAGTCTTAATACAAAGACCAATACAAAACCAATATCCTCTTATTCCTTCTGAATTCAGAAATGGCTAATTTGATCCTGTGTGAGGAAAAAAAAGAAGAAAAAGTGTGAGTAAATAATACTGGTACTGGTAAATCAGACAGGGTTGGGCTTTGGGAGATTTATGAGAACATTGAGTTACGTGGCCAGAACACATTATACAGAGCTGGACTGTAAAAAAGGGGGAATAAAATTGTTACTTCCAGTTTAAACTCTTTATACCTTTTGCCTTTGACTTGTTACATAAAATGAGAATAAATAAAAGAAATCAATTTACAATTGTAACTGATGAGAAAAGTTACATGGTGTTTGTGTTGTGCCTCCAATTGTGAAGTGCAAACAAGTGGCAAAGATAGCGTTTATACCAGAAATTTATTTTTTTTTTATTAGTTTGATACCACAAGAAGCCCCAAATCGACACATAGTGGGGCAGACTTGCTGCCTGCCCAGCAGCTGCTTCTGGCCCTGGGAGCGTAGCCAGGCCGGTCCTGCCACCGAGGGCCGCACTTCCCAGGGCGCAGTTGTGTCGTGCCCTGCGGTCGGGGAGGACGAGGGGCATGACAAAAATGTCTATCTGAGGCCAGGCCACTGTCCATCAGAATGCCTCAGCTACGTTGGTAGCGGCGTTTCATTGTGACACTGAGTTTTTTGAGATTCTGGTCACTTAACAGATTTTTCATCCTCTCTGTGACCCTTGGGTCTAACACATACACTTTTTAGCAGGAGAGTCTGACAAGCTACATAAAGCAGGCAGATAGTGAACAGTTTTGCACTTTGGATATGCATATGACCTTCCTTTAGTGCTTGGCACAACAGTTGAAGGTGATGGGGGGGAAGTACAGAGGGAAAAGGAGGAGAGTGAATGAATTTTAAAATATATTTTGAGGAACAGGCTCTGTCCTTACCTTACTGGCTGCTGTGCTTTTCTCACTTGAGGAGAGCTCTGTAGTAATTACCACAGAGGTAAAGCTAAAGGCCAGATCTACCACTACTTCTACTAATTTTCTCCATGAGCAGTGCTGTGATGCCGGGTGGTACTAGCTCATGTGGTGGGATTGCTTCCAGAGCTCGGTCAGCTGCTGCTCGAAGACAAGTGACAGAACAGCGTCCCATAAATTTCACTCCTAACACTCCTTCACAGCTTAAGCTGTCTCTCTGCTTCTCTCTTCTTTGCCTTTCTCTTTATTTATTTTTTGTCTGTGACAGTTTTATCGGTCCTCAGGGTGTTTTAAGTGTCATATTTCTGGTGGGTGTAAAAAGCTTTGGATCAGCAAGTTCTAACACTTCCCCGTCAGGCCTATGGAGACCAAGGCATGGTTACCCGACCCTCCTATATTAGCTTCCCTGCAGCTGATAATCCTGAAACAAAATGCCCTCCGGAGTCCCACCTTGTTCACATCTCTTGTCCTTTTCCCTGCCTGTTCCTTGGGAGTCTGGGTGTTGAAAGAACTGCACTGTCTTTAGGATTGGGACCAGCCTGGGAATAGCAGATACCTGATGCTTTTCTGTCTGTGCCTTAGATTTTGTGGGTTGAATCTGGCTGAATACTAACGTTAACTTCTTGGTAATATCCATTGGGATATTCAGCAATCCAGGATGTTTGGCTATTTTTCCAGCTCCTCTGAGCTTCCATCTCCTGACGTACTTCCCACTTTGTTTCCGTCTTTTTGTGACCTTTCTGCTCACAGATACACCTGCCGCCATCATGGTTGGCTTCACCTGCTTCTCTTCCCTACAGACACAGGCAGCCCCCTGTGTGTGAGGGATCAAGGAGGGCTTTATGGACCACTTTTCCACACTTAAGGTGTCTCAGTAAGTTGCTGCCTTACCTGACCTACTACAGAGTGCATTTTCTCTCTACAGGTTGCTCCCTGTGTGTCCCTGGAGGGGACTGTCTCTTCAGCATAAATCTAACCCTTTTCCTCACGGGGTTGGGGATCTTGGCCTGTGCTTCCCACCAAGGCACGTATCCTCCCACAGCTGTCAGCCGGTGTGGCAGCCTCCCACGAGAGGCAGAGTGCTGCCCTTTACCTACAACCAACCTCAGTGCTGAAGGTTAGCATGCTACTTCTCCCATCGCAAAAGATGCCCAAGTGCTTCTACATTTTTTTCCTTCCTTTCTTTGCTGTTTTCCCAAATGTTCCCATAAACTGTAACTAGTTCTCCAAGTTACCTCCTTACAGTTTTATTTGCCCAAAAAGTAGTCAGTAGTACTCTGGCAGAAGTACTTTCTGATGTAAACTCTACGGGTGTGAACTATGTCCTCTGGAGACATGTTTAAATACATCTAGAGCTGTTTGTTTGACTTGTTGAGGCAGCATATCATTATTTCTCTCTACTCAGGTCATACATAAATATTAAATAAAGGTGTTAAAGAACCTTTCATGTGTTAATATTAAATACTTTTTTATATCTGGGAAACAGCTTGGTGCCATTGGGGTATCCAGAACCCTTGCATGGGATCCCCTCTTTTCCACGTCTTCTCTCCAAGCTGCCATACCACCTAGAAGTTAAGTCTGTCTGTCAGTGGCCTATTTTTCATTTGGATCATTCTTCTGGTTTAGAAAGACAGTTATGAAGCCTTCCTACTTTTTTTCACATTTCTTTTAGTTTCTCCCAATTCAGTATCATTTGTAAATTTAAGAAGCACATTCTGTATCCCATCATCCAAATAGTTAATGGCAATACTGAATAGTAATGAACAAGGGATAAAAAGCTGCAGAAAATTAATTAATTAATCCGTCTTTCATATTTGCTAGCAATCTACCATTAACTTTTCCAATCCATTGTGCTGTCCCCTTATTTCAGTGATATTTTTAAAGCTTGCTTGTGAGCTATTAGAGGAGCAACATTAAGAGCATCAGCCAGTCTTTCTAGAAACTGAAGTTACCTTGACTGTTCTTCTTCTTTGTCATGGTCCCTTTTCCCCACTTACTATGGTTCAAAGATTGCCAGAGCAAAATATGCTATAGCTGGAGTTTTATTAAACCTCTGTCTCATCTGTGCTTTTCTTTCTCTGCCCTTAATTTTTACTCTTTCATCATCAGGGGTTTTGGTTTTGTGTTTTTTTTTGTTTGGTTCAAACAAAATATGTGTCCCCCCCACCCCAAAATATGTAGTAATAGTGAATTAGTTAAAAATTGAAGACTGAACCAAATATACATCATATTTCTGCTTTGTCAGGAACATAGAGTTTTAGATTTTTTTCCTTGGGTGAGAGAACTCCTTTCTTGATCTGCATTTTACTATTAATATACATTAAAAGCAGGAGGAAAAAATATTTTTAATATTGCTACCTAATTGTTTATAGTTGTACTGATTTTTTTCCCTATTTGTTCATTCTATTGTATTCATATTAATTTCCCCTTTAGCATTTCTTCCTAAGTTTCAGGTACTTTCTATCTTTTTTCATATAGGTTAGTTTGTGCTTGTGCCCTTAATATTATTTCACTGAGGACCTGTCACTTTCCTGAACTAATTTTTTTCCTTGACAACTGCTTCCCATGGGAAGCAGTTATGCTTGAGAATACACTGAAAATATATTAAAATCTGCTTTCCTGGAGACCACTGCATTCAGTCTCCTGTTATCGCTCTTTCCTCACAGCTGGTGAGATTTTCCATTTCATGAACACTTGTTTCTTTCCACTTCCATGTTCTTAAACAGTTTCTACCAATTGGTTAGAAATAAAACTAGAAGAGCCCCTTTTTACTTTGTTTTCCCTAGTTGTGATTTCCAGCACATTCAAAGGTGTTGTTCTTATCCTGCTTGGCTCCATTCTCAGTAAATGTCTACATAGTTTAAATATGCCATTAAGGCAATGACCTATCTTTGTGTGATTGCTACGTATTCAAATAAAACCCTTATCACCTCCTTCTTCAGGCACGATCGCTTGTAACATCTCTCTTCCATTTCGCTTCCTTGGCTTTTTTTATTTATTATTTTTCTTCATTTTATCCTTAAGTTAGAGACTTTTGAGGGGCTTGCCTCACAGTGAATTCTGAACATTAGAGAATTTCTACATATTTGTTATGCTAGGCAACGTCTTCCTTATCCTTTCCAGAAAATGCTATCCCTTTCATATAAATCCTAATTATGCACATTATCATACAATTCTGTTTTGTTAATTAAGACATGAGTTTTTGTTATTCAGTGGACTTCCAGTTCCTTTCAGTTACCATGTTGGTGAGACAACAAAAATGACAACAAAAAATTTGTGTAAATTTTTTAGTGATATGTAAACAGATGAGTCTTCAGTTTTTAACAAATGAAAAGATGCTGATTAATTAGGTACACAATCTGTATTGTTTCATGTGAAACCAACCTTTATAAACCCATCATGATATCATGCACTATATTAAATGTTATTTTACAATAAATATAAATATTTTAAAACTTAAGCTAATGTTGAATTAAAGTAATATAAAAATTAAAAGGCTGCATAAAGCTAATGTTGTGTTAATATTTATTCATTTTAGGTATTTTAATTCCCATTGTGCAGAAAATGATTCATTTTACATGAAAACCAGTAAAACATGCTTTTGTCTTCCAATTTCTGACTCAAAAAAATGAACAAAGCCATAAAAACAAGTACTAGAAATCTTGCATTTGGTACCAATCAGCCAATTAAAAAAGTTATTCACATGAGAAGAGTATGTCTTTCAGATGAAATACAAATGTAGAACAAGATTAAAATGTATTATTTAAATTTTATTTTGCCTCTCCATTCTCCATATCTTGTAAACACTTTTATTCACAAAAAATAGAACATTTTAACAGCATTCCAGGTTAATATTATACTTTTAAGCTTCACTCTGGTCTCTTAATTTCTTTAAGTAAATATGGAAATATAATACATCTATTATTAAAATTAATTAAAATTAAAAGAATAAATAAAGAGCAGAATTCTACCATCTGTTTTCCTGCATCCCCAGTATCACTTTCTGCACATGAGTTATGCCGTAACGGCCATTTACAACCTTCTGGTTGGCTATCAGCAATTCAGTGAGGATTGCAGATCTTTTTGGAGTATAGCCATAGATTTTATATAATTTTGATACCAGAGGAAAGATACAGAAATTTAAAATTGTTCTTTTAGAAGCTTTAAAGTATGGAGAGTTTTAGTTGCTTATTAGCAAACTACAATTGCTGTCCACTAATTCTTTGTATTGCATGTAAATGGCATTGATGCACAGAGGGTGTTGAGGCGGGCTTCTATGCATAAAGTTGTATCACCAGATCCATAGTTGATGACATACATTGACTCTTTAAAGCAAAATGTACTTTGAGAGAAAAACAAGAAAAAATGGGGAAGAGAGGAAAAAAGGTAAGAGGAGACTGCCATTGGCCAGATGGAGAAAGAAGTGTTGAGGTCCCCACATGAGCGTCCTCGTCCTCCTCTGGGGTGTCCTCTTCTGGGGTGTTCTCCCCTTGACGGTATGTGGCGATGGGAAAGAAACTAAACTGTGGGTTTCTCTAATATAAACTAAGCCCTGCAAAGTAAAGGGCAAGACAGTTTGGGGGTTGAAGGGGAGAAGGGCTGATTCCTGCATCAGTGGCAGTTGCTTCCCAGGAGAACCTGTGGCAACAACAGGTGAAGGCATGTAAAGCCCTGTGTAATGTTGAGCATGTAAATGACAGATACTTATGAATAAGATGTTAGTATGTGTAGTACCTGTCATCTGTGTATAAAACGACTGTGTATAGATAGGCAGCTGTATCATACAAAGGTATTTTCCTTCTCAGGTTGATTACCAGGTAAGACTGAACGTGGGCTGCTCCACCTGCTTTGGTTCAGCCTAAGGAACTATATCCCTGCAATACCCACAGAAAATTCAGTCCACTGAGCTGAACAGAGTAAATTATAAATGTCTAGAAACCCAAATTAGAATTCTTACCATAGCTTTGCATTTTAGTGACGTGTCTCTTTTTCATACAAAGAGAAAATAGTTACAATTCTGTGTCATTTTATTTCATGCTTTTGTAATAACTCTTGCTGCATCCAACCTGGAATTAAACCTTAGCAGTTCCACAGCTATAATAAGAGTAAGGTCTATTGCCAGCTAGTGTTTCATCTGCTGGCTAGATGACTAGCTGTGCACCAGCTGTATAATATATTCTGTAAGGATATCATCATCACAGCACTTCACTTTTGCATCTCATACACCCACCAGGAAACCTGTTCTATCTTGTGCTCTGAGCAAGGAATCCAAATGAGATGTCTTAAGGAAAAGTAAATAAGAATATTAGGAAATATTAAAAAGAAGTAATTCTGTTTCTAGCACGTTACTGTGAGTGGTTTTGGAGAGGAACAAGATAAGGACTCTCATGAACTTTTAGGCTCTGATGAAGAATGGCCCAAAGCCTGGCTTTTAGCCATTCTTGTGTTGGCTTCTTCCCTGCATGATTCTCCCTGGTCCTGGCTTATGTCAGAAAAGTCCTAGCGCTGCTCTAACTTAATTCTAAATCTTTGGAGGATTTTTCTGGCAAAAATGGATCTCCAGAACATATGGACAAGGCCATGACTCTTACTGTAATGGGGCAGGAGAAGTGCAGTGCAACTGCACTTCAGCATCTCTGCTGATGCTGAACCTCCTGGGAACTCTTCCATGCAAAGAGAAGGGGAAGGAGTAAGTGCTCACTGGTCTCCCAGGTGTGCACGGCCACAGTGATGGCCAGG
The DNA here is from genome assembly GCA_013400195.1 of Aramus guarauna. Lineage (NCBI taxonomy): Eukaryota > Metazoa > Chordata > Aves > Gruiformes > Aramidae > Aramus > Aramus guarauna. The sequence goes on along the minus strand of VXBL01002748.1, from coordinate 427,411 downwards.
CTGAGGACTAAATATGTGTGGTATTGCCCAAAGGGCAAAAGGAGGATTATAAGAGAATTGTAATTGTTTAAGTTAGTGACATAGAATTTATTCTTCTTTTGTTTGCCATTTGGACCAATATTTTATATGCTTCCTAACAGCTTCAGTTAAACTTTATTTAAAAAAAAAATAAAAAAATCAGATAAAACTCCTTTTCTGATTAGCTTTGCTTTAAATAGGTCTAGTTCCCAAGTCTCACAGTTGTTCTGCTTTCAGCAAATATTTGAGAAAAGCACAGCCAAAGTGTGCCTCAACTCCAGTGCTATTCCTCTTACAGAATATTAAACCATTTGCAGTCTGTTAATTCTGTGACTGAAGTTGCAAGAAGTTTTTTGGCAGTGGATGTAAAGATTTCAGTCATACTGATGGTGTATGAAAAATTCGGTATGATACTAGAATTGTATTATTTCAGGGATCTCTTTGTTGTTTGCTTTTTTTAAATGTAGAAAATTGCACATATGCACACAAAATCAAGTTTAAAAAACCCCAACAAACTAAGTATACAATATCAGGTGCTCCAAAGCTAGAAAATGAAAGATGTAAAATGTTCCGTGCTAGCTTAACTTTCCAGTGCAGGTATATAATGCTATAGTCTTTACTGTATGGTCTGATTATATTTAACAAGTAGTTGTTGATTATTTTTTTTCTCCTTTCTTGTTCTCTTTCTTGTATTCACCCAATGTTGTATTTATTGCATGTTAAGAAGACAGAAGTATCCACTTCTCTAATGATTTCTTGGGTTTGTGGGGCCTTGTGCAGGAGCTATCTGAATGCTGTGTGAGCATTGATTTGTCCTTAAACTGTTGCATCTGGGCCGCTAAATAATAGATTGAGATCAAAAGCTTCCATTAATGTTGAGTGACAAATTTAAGAAACCTTCCATCCTTAGCACTGAGTAGTGGGTAGGATTTGGTATGCCTGGATGACTTGGTACTTTGGTTCCCTACTTGGGGGATAGAGAGAGGCAAAAAGGTGATTTATGACATTTTAAATGAGATAAATCATCCCTTAGAGACTGCTTGCCTTTCTCTGTTGAACTGGGTGACCCTCACTCTTTGATGGCAAATATCAATCCATTGGAGGAGTATAGGATACTATAGAGAGCTCCTTGTGTTTCATGCATTCTTTATCTGTCACAAGAGGAGAACCTTCCTGCATGCAAGTAACACATAGTACTGAGGCAGGCGAGAATACATGATGATGAAGTTAATGGTTGTACTGTAATACTGTACATAGTGAGGGCTAAGTTAAAGATACCACCACCATTCCCTTAAGACAAAAGTACCTTCATTTTCACTTTTCCTAAGTCTGGGATGTTTAACTTTCAACTTTAATAAATGTTCTTTTAGCACAGCTTTAAATGTGTGTCCTATGTGTTATTATTTCTGTAATCTGTATCTAGGCTGTCAGGGAGATTTGCAGTAGGGATTCCATTTGAATTTATATCTGAGAAGTATCTCAGATAGTGCAAGACCCACTGAAAAAACAGGTACTCAGTTGAAGAGTGAGTAACAGGCTACGGCCATAAAATGTAATCACATGAAAGGGCAGGAGCATTGAGTCAGCTGCAGTGTTTACTATGTGCTGACGTAACTTCTCAGGTTTTGTTCAGCATTTTAGTTAAGAGCTAATATAACACCTGACTTTTCAAACTCTAAAATATCATCCCTGGAACATATATTCATATAACTCCTGGAAAGAGAGCAGTCTAGCTACAAAATGTATGTTTTTAATAAAGGAAGAATTTTTCAGCCTAGTTTCTTAAAAAACACATGCTTAACAAATTATGTAAAAGCGAAACAGTTTACCAACATTAATGCTTGACTCTAGCAGTCAGAGAGACTTTCTGATCCAATTGAAAAAATGAAGTGCAAAATTATTTAAATATTGGAACTAGCAATAAAACTTGCATGCATAATACTGTATTAAGAAATGTTTTCAATTATATAGCTTTTTTTCAGGAGCTTTTGATAATAGTATCTACATTTTTTAACCAACCATTGCATTGTCGATTTATTTAGTGTTTACTTTAGCTTGCTGTGTCACAGATTTATGCTTTACCTGGAGAATTTTTGTTTGTGAATAGCCTGAAAATGTTACTGCAGATCATTTCTCTATGTGCACCTCAATTTAGCCAAAAAACCCAAGATCTACTAAAATGCTGTCTCATAAGCTTAAAATGTCTCATAAGCATAAAATGTCCTTACTTGAGACATTGGAAAAAAAGAACCTGAAATCCCAGCACGGTATTTTTATTGCAAACGACAGTTTTCATCTGCTGGCTTTTGCTGCCAGAATAAGCATGTTTTCAGTAAGCACAAACAGTCGTCTTCAGCTGTGCCTGTTTCCAGTTGTTCCCGTTAACTCCCCAAGTGGGTGGTACCGAAGAGCCACCTTTCTGGCACACTTGCATGCAGACAACACACGGCCACCGATGAGTTTTGGCATTATACTTCAATAAAAAAAGACCCCGCTCATATGAGAAAGCTCCGTGTGCGTCACTAAAGCTATTTCAGTCTTTGCTGCCTCCTGAGCTGAATGTAAACTGACATCAGTGACTCTCTATTCAAATATGATTTCGTAAAAGGAAGTCGGAAGCATGACTTTCAAGCTGTGTGTGAAGAAGAGCTAAAATAGTAACAAAAGTATCTCTAGAGAGTATGAGAGGACAAAAAAAAATTCTCTTAAGCCTACCTATTGTTAAGAAAAAATGGATCTGGCAGACTCTCTTTTGTACCAGCTGGATGTGTCACATTTTCCTTCTTTTCTTTAACAATGAGAGCAGGTATTGCTGTAGCAGGGGTACCAAGGAACTGGAAGGATTCAGAGATTTCCTCAGTGAATTTCGCCAATGGGCCTCAATCTTTGCAAGAAAATCACACTTAATCTTTGAGCTGAGTTTCCGTGCAGGGACCCTGACAGCCTGCTTAGAGAGTCCAAGAGGAAGGATGATGACAGCGGTGGCTTGTGTAATGGGCACGTCTTCTCACATGGAGGAGGTTGTATGTTGGTGTCAGGCTCTGGAGAGCAGCAGGTGCGATGTTTCCTAGGCAAGAATTTGGTGAGCCGACTCTTTGTAAGGCAGCAGTGCAAGCACCAGTAATGGCTGGGCATAGTTCACGTTGCCTTAGTTTTGGAAATAGATGGTAAAATGTATTCAGATCAAATTACTGACTCAGGCACTGAGAAATGATGAAGTTTGGCTCCAGAACTGTATGTTCTGGATGACCACTTGTTTTCCAGATCCCCTGGGAGAGATCCATGTTATCAAAAGCCTTAAATAGTTCAGAAGAGTTTGAATCTCTTTTTACCATTGTTGTACTTGGGCTGCTGCTTATTACCTATGATTTTATTGTGTTTTGTTCTCCCACTGTCCTTTTGTTTTTCAGCTCCTCTGCTTTGTTGGAAGTGCTGAGTACAGCACCTTGCACAGGCAGGCACTAATCCAAGACTCGAGCCTTGGGTGCTAGATGGTTATGAGGGCAGTGCTATCTGATGTAGGGAAGGAATACAGCTGCTGTCTTAGCCTGAAATAATAGTATATGCCACACACACACATGCAAAACCTGCAACCTAGTGGTTAAAAACACCCTTTTTTTAGACCACCTACAATTAAAACTGGAAATTGGACTTGTAATAGCACTTTGTTTTCCTTGTACTGCAGTATAAAATCCAATATTTATTGTTGTTACAGGTTTTTATGTCCCTCACTCATAGATGTATGAGTGACCCATAGCTCCTGTATGGTTTTTTACATAAAGGGTGGTCAAATACTGGAGCAGGATGCACAGAGAGGTTGTGGCATAAAAAATCTGAAATGAGTTATAGGAAAAATGTCCAACATCAATTATTCTGTGGTCTTGTGTTGCTGCCAGGCTTGTTTGATATGTACACCCACACCAATAAAAGAAGGCCTAATCTTTGCTGGGAAGTCATATTATTGATTGCTACTTTTAGTGACAGCAGGTAGACTCTGATTTTCTATTGGGACATCGGTGAATTGTCATTACTTCCTTAGCAATGAGATTGCTGAGCGGATGCTATTTTTAGAGATTGGACAATTACTTGTCTGTAATGAAGCTCCAGCAATTATCAGCATTTAGGATGTAAATTTCCTGTGAATTGTTTGTGTACACAGGTGGGTTTGATTTTTGTTTCTTGTGTAAGATGTATAAATGAGTGTACAAAATAAAAAATTTAAAATAGGAAAGTTTTTTTCTTATTTTTGTTTGTTTTTGCCATTCTTGAACTGCTGTTGTGACAGTATATATTTTATAACATTGTAAACTTCTTTAAAATAATCATGAAAATCATGTAATTCTGTAAAACATCTAGGTTTTGAACTGCTTTTGCTTTTTAGATTTGACTCTCAGTCAAGAGCAAGGCAAATAAAGTGACATGTTTTAAGATGGCAGTTATCAGACCATCACATTGCTATTGATCTTTGTCCTATTTACTCCCTACCAAGACTACTAATGAAAAGTTCAGGAGTAGTATCACCTTTCCTCAGCTAAAAAAAAAATAAAGATGTGTGGTGTTTTAAATTTTCATGAGTGCAAACCAAGTAGCATTTCAAGAGAGACCCATTATATTCGTTACCCAAGAGAAAAATAATTCCTTGCTTTCAGGATAAGGTTACAGGCATCTGTGAAAAGTGGGTATGGTGAAGGATGCGTAGCATTATGTATCAACAGTGAGGGAGGAGACTTGCTTTGAGACAAATTTTCTGAACTTTAACACAGATGCCAGCTTCAACAAGCACTTTGTCAAAATGATAACTGAAGTAATTTTCTGAATCAGTTCTTGACTTAGCTGGCGTTGCCTTCATAAAAGATGCATTCTGATCAGCATTCTGGTTTCATTTAAACTGGTGTAAATGGCATGTACCTCTGCTGTGGGAATGATGTAATGGAGTGAGAAATGAGATGGGTAAGAATCCCTAGATCCTTATGACCTACTCCTGAAGAAAGTAAAGGCAGCCTTAAGCCTTGGTTGTATTTCTGTAGCCCTAGAGTCATTGCTTCACATAGGACAGCCTAAGGTGTAAATGAAAATGGTTTGGAGAATGCTCTAATCTGTTTTTCTACGTTCTGGTAGTGGATGGGGAATAGAGATACCTCAATTATGAAGCAACATTCCCAAAATTAGTGGCCATGAGGGAGATGACCTGTTCTGCGAGCAAATTCTGTGTCAGAAAATTTACCTCCTTGGCTGCGATCCCCAGAGGCTGCATCCACTGGGTTTATGGCACAGCATAAAAAATCTGAAATGAGTTATAGGAAAATAGGAAAATTGCGGCCCCCAGGAAAAGGACTTGGGGGTATTGGTGGATGAGAGGCTCAATATGAGCCGGCAGTGTGCACTTGCAGCCTAGAAAGCCCACCGTGTCCTGGGCTGTGTCAGAAGAAGTGTGAGCAGCAGGTCAAGGGAGGTGATTTTGCCCCTCTAGTCCGCTCTTGTGAGACCCCACCTGGAGTACTGCGTCCAGCTCTGGGGTCCCCAGGACAAGAAAGACACGGAGCTGTTGGAAAGAGTCCAGAGGATGGCCACAAAGTTGATCAGAGGGCTGGAGCACCTCTCCTATGAGGACAGGCTGAGAGAGTTGGGGTTGTTCAGCCTGGAGAAGAGGAGACTCCGGGGAGATCTAATTGTGGCCTTCCAGTACCTGAAGGGGCCTACAGGATAGATGGAAAGCAACTGTTTATCAAGGACTGTAGTGACAGGACTAGGGGTAATGGGTATAAACTGAAGGAGGGTAGATTTAGATTAGATGTTAGAAAGAAATTCTTTCCTGTTAGAGTGGTGAGGTACTGGAACAGGTTGCCCAGAGAAGCTGTGGATGCCCCCTCCCTGGAGGTGTTTAAGACCAGGTTGGATGGGGCTTTGGGCAGCCTGGTCTAGTGGAGGGTGTCCCTGCCCATGGCAAGTGGGTTGGAACTAGATGATCTTTGCGGTCCTTTCCAAACCAAACCATTCTATGATTCTATGAAAAAAAGGGTCCTGTCATGTTTTAAGTACATTACTAGAAAACAGATTGTATTATTTTGCTCTGTTATTGGGTGCAATATTTCTCGAATACAAATTCAGCCAAGCAGGTGCAAACTCGTTCAAACTGACAAATTGACTGAGACATATATAATGTGCAAATGCTCATGTATGCGTTGAATACAAGTTAGTCATAAAAGAAGAGAGAGGTAATATAAGTAGCAGAGTATAACGGTACTTTACATAGTATTGACTTAATAATGAGGGTTGGCATGAAGATGTATAAAGTGAATATAACTTGTGAACCAAAAGGAAGAAGTGACATCCAAATGGGACAAGAGAAAATTAAGTAAGGTGTCCCTAGTCCCACTTTAATTTATGTTTGTTACCAAAAATCTACAGCTGAAGTCGGTTTAACAGTTGGTGAATATGTTTTCGTTGATTTATATTCTCAGTTAAAATCAGAAGCTGAAATTGGTTCATTGGGAACCCCACTCGAGAGTGTGTTCACTCCTGCTCTAGTGGTACAGGTGATGGTAATGTTCATGGTCTGGCTATTGTTCTCCTTGTGAGGTTATTTGGTCTGTTGAATGTTGTATTTTTACAGCGGAGGGGGGGAGAGGAAAGCAAGGTGGAAATGTTCATTCTGAAGATAAGTGAATTTTCCAAGCTATGCTGTTTCTCTTGAGAGAGATGAAATGTTAAACTGTTTAACATCTGGGAGCATCTGTCCTTGTAGTCCAGCCTGTGGATTAAAACTGCCATCATATTTTCGTGGAGATTTAAAGAACGAACAGAAAGTGCTTAACTGTTTTGACCCAGTCTAATTTTAGAACTGTAGAACATGTAAGAAAATGCTAGATATATTTTTAAATATACATATGCATATGTTAAAAAAAAGGTGTTTTTTTTTTTTTAACATAAGGCGCTAATTACATAACAACTGGATTTTTGTAGTTCAAGACAATGTAGTTCAAGAAAAGAAAAAGTAGCTACTTTGACAGTTCTAGGAAACTTTCAAAATTATTTATTTATGTAAAAAGGCTAGCATTTAACTTTTATAAATTAATTAGTTTTAAATATTCAATTAGATGAATTATTGTAGTCTAATCCCATGGTAATTCAGTCTCCCTTTCTACCAGTATGACAAGTATCTAAAATGGGACGTACCATTTCTGTGAATATCTGCAGCTCAATGTTCTGCTTTGTTTTTCTAGTCAGAGCTTTCATATTAAGTTTTTGATCGCAGAAAATGACAGAGGATTTTTTTACCTGCTACTGTCTTTCATGTTAAGATAGTTCTGGAGTAGTTTCCATTTTTCTCTTTTTCTTGACTAGTCAGGTGTTGCCCTCTAATAGGAAATTTTAGATCACTTCCGAGAAGTGTGTCAAGGACATTAACTTGCTGAAGATGTCTGTTTGTTGCAATGCAGCAAAGATTTTAAAGTCTTTAGTCAGCCTAAAGTCTTTCATCCACTGATACTATTAGGAGTAAGTCACAATACTCTGTTGAGCATTTTTTATATTCACTAGAAGATATAGCAAATGTTAGAATGGATAAGCAAGCATGTTATCCCCCCTATCAGTGTTTAGCAATGTTCCTTAATATTTCCATTCTTGTTCTGAGATACATTTCTACAATGACAGTTTACTATGCTTTACAAAAATATCATTCTTAATAACAATGACTGGTTTGCTCTGTGCACTACTGTTTAATGATGAAGTATTATTTAGGAGATTTGACAATTTAATGCTTATTTATATCTGTATTTTCAGTATTGAAATGAGCAATAGCATAGAAAGCATCAACTCTTGTTGGTCTGTAATTTTTAAATTTAGGAAAGTTGTGAGGTTTTGTATGACTATTAAAACCCAGTAATTTATGTTATCTTTTATTTTTAAGGAAGATACATGATATCACTGAATTCTATGTGACTACTTTTTTTCTTTGTAGCATGCCTTGTTCTGTAATAGTTAGCTGTCTTTTATGTAGGGTAAGTGAGTGCTAGTAACAACTGAGAGAATTGTAGAGGAGTTGAGTAAGATACAAATTTGAGCTGCTAGGAAGCGGACTTACCTGTGTTGCATCAACACTGCAAGGTTTTTAAATTGATGTGGAGGAGTCACCAAATCTTATTTTCTGGATGATTATTTTCATAAATACCTGTTTTCAGAAATTTAATCATGAATGCACGATCATATCTTGATGCCCTTCTAAACAGTTCATCTGTGTGATGACAAGGTGAACTTGTTTAGGGACATGCGTGCCTAGCATTTACAGACCTTTCTCTCATACTGGAGTCCAGAAATTTGTGTTCGGTGCCTAAACTCCTTTTGCAGTGCACTGGAAGAGTTCAGGGTATGAGAAGGATGCCCAACACAATGAGTTAAGCCCGCTATTTTTTTTTATTGTGATTTATATATATAAAAAAATGGATGGTAGCCAGTAAGAACATCTAGTAAACTCATCTAAACCAATTCCCTCATGCATATTTTTTACATATTTTTCCATATTAATTAATTTCCATATTTTTACATATTAATGGCTGAATTTTATCCACTTATCAGTGTCATCTGTGTATTTTTAAATATTACTTCTGATTTGAGCTGTTTTCTGTTGCATAGTGCAAGTATAATCAAGTTGTTTATATAGCCTGTATCTATTGAGTAACATCTCCAGCATGTTCCAACAGCGATAGGATTTTCCTGGTTGAAAGAAAACAGACACTTTAAAAATTACCATCTCTTTATTTTATTGTGTTTCACATAGTACTCTGATTTGCTAATATATATTTTTCTAGAACAGATGACCTGGAAAGAAAAGCAATCAACTATCTGCAATATTCTAATTGTGACTAAACACCAAGACAGGCATTGAACTCTTGGGATGTGTTATTTTAAAAGCTGGGAGACGGGTATTAAAAATAGGCAGTGGATGGTAGCCACAGTACTTATGACATTGTTACAAGAGGGCACCAAGAAAGAAATCAGTGATGCAAACATACATAAATGCAGAGGTAAAGAGAACCAGACTAAAAAAGAAAACTCGTTTGAGAAGACACAGAATCACTAAGACACTACTTTCAGACACTGTGATGGGGAGGAGGACAATGTATAGTGGAATAACTAAAGCCAGGGTTTTCGACCTATAAATATATTCAGTTGTATTTAATTTTTTAGTCTGCCATAGGCTTTTCCAGTTTAAGTGCGTGCCTGTTTAAATGGTACCAGTTTCAATCATTACAGCCCTTTTACCCAACCTTTCGTAAGGTTTTTCCACTAATTCTGGAAAAAAAGAACAGACGGGATAGTGCAAAGTCCTTTTTCCAATAATTTCGTGGAGATGTCATTGTACAAATTCATATTTAGATCCAGAATACAACCTAAACATGAAGCCCATTCTGCAATCCTCTTCCAAAATTTATTCCTGTTGAAACTGCCTGTTTCACGTCTGGACACAGAGACTCTCTTAACCTCACTGTTATGAAAGAGCTCATTGTTTCTCCTTCTAAATTAAAAAACCATCCTAGAACGTGCACTTAGATGTAAATTGTTTGACTGTGGTAGTTCATTCAAACACAGGCCTATTTAAAGAGTTTTAAAATCTGCTTTATTGGAACCCTGTGGCTTTTACAGCACATTACACCTAAATTAAGCAACAGGGAACCTTCTCTCCCTTTATTTCCAACTGTCCTCTCCAAGCCAGGTGGCATGATAGTGTCTTTAGAATTATTTATATATCTCCCTCATTATTTTATCATGTAGTTTAACAGGACAGATTTCTGTCCTCTAGCACTATGCAAGTTGTCAGAGTAATCCTGGATGGGGCAGACAGGGATTTTTGGTAATCAGAAAACTACAGCACGATTTTTGGTTTCAGGTATTCAGGTTTGCTGTCATGAAGTAGGGGATGCATTTTCATATTGTCTTTTTTTTTGAGAATAAATGGTAGGAATTCCTTACATAGGAAATGACCTTTTTTTTTTTTTTTTTTTTGCTTGTCATCTCAGCAAAATACCATATTTTTAGCCAAGCCTAAGTGATGATGGATACCAACTAATAAAGCTAAAACTGTTGTCTGATAGAAGTTTTAGTATATTTTAAGATGAAAAGTGATGTCAAGCCTTCCTCAGTTAGTCTTGGGCGCCTCTGAGACTCAGTTCACATCTTGAAAAATATTTTACCAGGTGTAATGTATAGAGATGTCAGACAAGATCTTAAGAGCAGTTGTTTGGGTGGGGTAAAAGTTTAGCCTGGGGAGGACAATGGTGGACCCCAGCGATACTGTGTGATATCCTCTGTTAGGAGTGCAAGCTCAAGGTGTTGTTCGGTGTAGAATAAACCAGAAGAAAGGTGGTTCTCCTGTATTCTGGTTGTACCTCTGAGAAGAGGAAGTCATCTATAGATATAGCCTGGGTTGAGCTGGATGGCAGCTTTTTACTACCTGCTTAACCGTTCCTGTGCAGAAGGGTGTTCAGCATTGGTGGGGCTTGGAAGGAGAAGCTGTGCAGGAGGCTGGAGGGTGGCTGCGGGGCCAGGGGGGACCACTGACTCTTCCTGCAACTGCTTCTTGAAAATAAAACTTCTAAAAATCCTGTAACTCACTGATACCAATTACCAGTATAGGTTGTAGTATGGATTACAGGAACAAGCAAATCTCTCTCTGGCTGGTATTCGGTAACAACCTGAGAATCTGAGGGCACATTACTGTGCTCTCCAAATGCCTCTGCAGTGAGACGTCTTGCTCAGGGGTCACTGGCACCATTCCTCCTAATTTGGGATTTCCCCGAAGACTACAGGAAGGCTGGCACATGGCTCCTCTGTAGCGGGAGGTGGCTCTGGGCAAGCGCTGCAGGAGAACTGCAAGCATATAGGGACATTCAGCTCAGCCAGAGAGGATGTCCTTAATTTTCACCTGCATCCGGGGTTAGGCAACTGCTTAGTGCCTGTGTACAGATCCCAGTTTTGGATATGAATGCCTAGAAAGGTGCCTCATTACTCTTACAATTCTTACATTGCTGATGTGAGTGGGATTGCATAGGCAGTGGAGCCAAACTACAATAGGTTTGGTCATAACCATGTTTCAATTTCATGACTTTTACTTTTAAATGGCATACTTAAATTCTCATTATTATATAAATCGATATGATATTGTATCTCTTTGTTTATTAGTAAGGCATAGTAAACGATTGCAAATTCAGCTTCAGGTATCAGTAACCTGAAATCTGATTCCCTTGTTCTCATTCCTTTCTGAATTCAACAGGGGCCTAGTAGTTGCTGTGAGAGCAGGATAAAACACTTCATGCAAATTCAAGCACATCTTTTAAAAATACTGTAACACAAGTCTGAAGCCTGACCACCTCAGTACAGAACTGTGGTTGGAAATCTCTAATAAATCTTAGCCAAAGATCTGCTGTGCAATACCATCATAACTAAAAATAGTATACAAATTGCCAACTGTTTTACAATTTATAATTAATGATTTGACTTACCCCAAATGAATTCAGAACATTAGTACCTGGAAAAAAATTCTTGTATTCTATTAAATGTGTTGATATGAAACAACTGAGGTAAGTAAACGTGATACTTCATAACATTTTACATGGATGTTTTGAGTGTTCTTTGTAATTTTTATGATTTTAAAAAGATAACTTGCAAAATCATCCTGTGTGTGTATGTTTTTGCATATGTATATGTTTGCAAGGGAAATCTTCATGGTGTTTATCTTTTGTTTTGCAGACAAAACCTGTTGCATTTGCAGTTCGGACAAATGTTGGGTACAGTGCAGCTCACGATGACGATGTTCCAGTCCCAGGCATGGCCATCTCATTTGAGGCTAAAGATTTTCTTCATGTTAAAGAAGTAAGTAAAACCAGAGGAGTAAGAGAATCTCTCTTCAAGGGTCTATTTGAGTAATTGTGCTACTATTTCTTACGTTAAGATAACACTTCCCATGGTCAAAGCACTATACAAATGTTATATAAGTAAGGTAACACTACATAAGGAGTTGAATGTTCTTTGAAATACTGTTCTCATAAAGCAATGGCACAAATTCCTTACAATCAAATTAATAAAGCTTGGAAAGCAAGTGCTTTTCCTCTCCAGTAATTATCACTTACTGGGAGGTTTAAAAATCTCCCTCTGCATATTCAATGATATAATATCTGTGGGTTTTACCACTCTAGCACTCTAAGGATTCATTGTGATTCCGCAGTCAAGTGTTGATTCTGTTTTATTTGTGACTTAATTTCAAAAAAAACCCCAAATCCTCAGGTCTCATTTTTTATACTGAAGTTTCTTTCCTGGCACAGACAATATTTTGTTGTTAACAGCTACATACTGAAAAACTGACATGATAATTTTCAAGATGCACATAGCAACTGCCAAAAAAAGTACTTTGCATTTGCTCTGTTGGTTTTCTTTTCCTGTAGTTTGGCTCTGAAAATTTTAAAGTTTTAGTCTTATTCTTCCTCTGCTCCTTGCAAGACAATCCAAAGCAAATAGCTTGGTTACTTTCCCATACAAGTCTTCCTAGGCAGCCTGCTGCTCCCTTCTGAACGACTCCCTAATTTTGAGATTTCCCAGCTTCTGGTCATATTCCATTGTGTTTTGTCAAAAAAAAAAAAAAAAAAAAGTCCATCTGGAAAAGGAAATTTATAGCAGAAGAAGGAGAAAGTTAGCTTAAAGATGAAAGCAACTTAGCCATACGTTTGAAGTGATACCTTTGCCCCATTTTAGATTATTGAAAAATCCTTTAGTAGTTATGATTGATGATGCACAGTGATTCTGCTAGTGCACGTGCAGAAGCAAGAAAGATTCCTAATACACAGGTAGAAATACAGGTGAACAGAGACTAAGGAAACACGAACATCTAAGGTTCAAGAATATCTAAGGAACCTGAAGGTGCACAAGTCCATGGGACCTGATGAGATTCATCCGCGGGTCCTGAGGGAACTGGCAGATGAAGT
>VXBL01002748.1:362172-414097 GCA_013400195.1 Aramus guarauna | reverse complement strand
AGAGCAGCCCTGAGGAAAAGGACTTGGGGGTATTGGTGGATGAAAGGCTCAATATGAGCCGGCAGTGTGCACTTGCAGCCCAGAAAGCCAACCATGTCCTGGGCTGTATCAAAAGAAGTGTGAGCAGCAGGTCAAGGGAGGTGATTTTGCCCCTCTAGTCCGCTCTTGTGAGACCCCACCTGGAGTACTGCGTCCAGCTCTGGGGTCCCCAGGACAAGAAAGACATGGAGCTGTTGGAAAGAGTCCAGAGGATGGCCACAAAGTTGATCAGAGGGCTGGAGCACCTCTCCTATGAGGACAGGCTGAGAGAGTTGGGCTTGTTCAGCCTGGAGAAGAGGAGACTCCGGGGAGATCTAATTGTGGCCTTCCAGTACCTGAAGGGGCCTACAGGATAGATGGAAAGCAACAGTTTATCAAGGACTGTAGTGACAGGACAAGGGGTAATGGGTATAAACTGAAGGAGGATAGATTTAGATTAGATGTTAGAAAGAAATTCTTTCCTGTTAGAGTGGTGAGGTACTGGAACAGGTTGCCCAGAGCAGTTGTGGATGCCCCCTCCCTGGAGGTGTTTAAGACCAGGTTGGATGGGGCTTTGGGCAGCCTGGTCTAGTGGAGGGTGTCCCTGCCCATGGCAAGTGGGTTGGAACTAGATGATCTTTGCGGTCCTTTCCAACCCAAACCATTCTATGATTCTATGAAACACACGAAATGGACTTTTAGTGCCTTCATATTGATCAATAGCGATCATCATTTTCCATATATATTAAACACACAAAAAAGGCGTAATTTGGATTCAAACTGTATATAGTGAAGAAAATATGTTTTCTGTCTGATGATAGTTCAAAAGAATTGCTCTGCTCTGTCTTTTGACAAAAGTAAGGATGCGCAGGTACAGAATCCTGGCAAAAGAAAACCGTCAGCATTCTCAGGTGAGTCCAGAAGCACTGGAAAATACAGCTCGGTTTGGTTAGATTAAATGATTTTGTATAGTCATCTATTCCATCTGCATTTCAAGTGAGCTGGTAATCTCAGACTTCATGTCAAATCTTTCCCCTGTTTCCATATGAACCAGAAACACAGTGCTAGCAGATTTTCTTTTATAATTTATGCTTTTTTCCTCATAGACTCAGATGTAAATATGCATGGGAGATAATGAGGAAGAAGAAGTTTCCTGAACTTTTCTGGATCTCCAGAAATGTCTTGAAAGGATGCTTAGCTCATCTGAGTTGTTATATTGTCTGTGGCTGCATATAGCACTGAGGAACGGAAAAATAAATTAAAATGTTCTTGCAGCTTCAGGTGTAATAGAGCAGGCGCTCTGCAGTAATTGCCATTAAAAATACCTCGTTTTTCTAAGCAGTTCAGGAAAGTTGACTGCCTAGCAGTGCTAGGCCAGAGCTGGCTTGTGAAAGGGCCCTTGTGGCAAGGCCAGGTGAACCGCTGGGATGCAGAGGTGGGAAGAGACCTCATGGACCCCCCTTGGACTTGCTGGTCCTGCGTTTGGCAGCAGCTGTTGCATCTGGGCGGTCAAACCTCTTTGGGAGAGTGCCCTGAGCAGTGGCCCTCCCCCTCCATCTTCTGTGGCCGTGCCCTGCTCGCTCACCAGGGCTCTGTATCCCACCAGATATTGCTCCTTCAGTCATTTTGGTGCTCCCCATAGTTAATGTTGGGAGAACTGAAATGTCCAAAATGTAATTATTTATGCAGATGAAAAGTAAAAAATGTATTTGATTCTCAAATGCAGTGTTGCTTTTATATTTTATACCTAACTGGTTGCTAGCATTAAAGAAATCTAAGTTAATCTCCAAAAACTTTTGCTTGCGTATAATGCCTTATTGGCTCAATGCTGTCCTCTTCTTGTCTGTGAGAAGTGTTCTCCATTTGTGCTGCTGAGAGGACTCGAACAAGAAAAACCTCAGTTCCAAATGTATGTGGGCAATGGTGAAAAGTACTGCAGTGATTGAGTATGAGGGAAATTTATTTTCATTATTAGGTTACATTCATTAAAACTCAGTACATAAAAAGATGAAGGATGCCTTCCTGCGTGAAGAAACATGCACTGCATCATAGTCACTCCTGAATTTTTTGGGGCTTTAATGCATGGCCATAATTCTGCTTTGCATTTAATTCATATTTGTGTTTTCCTTGGCACTCTCAGCACAGGTGAATTACAGAAAATCACTCACCCAGCCCAGCACTTTGAGAGCTGGACATCTCACTACCAAGATTTCCATTACTCCTTTTTAAAATCAGAAAGTATTATGTGTGGTATTAGGTACTCATAAAACTATCTTATCCTCCTTTTCATATACTGAAACAGCATTTAGCTTTGAGACTTTGCAGGAGTGAATTCCACGTGCTTTTATTTTTGTATGAAGAAAAAGTTCCTATGGTTTTAGCATTTCTGTCAATTATAATAATGTTGTTGCGTAGTAGTCTGTTTTACTGTAAGACAACATAAAAAAAGTAGTGGCTGTTCAGATTTTAATTTAGTGGTGTTTTTTAAGTTTCTGCCTCTTTGTTTTACCAATTTAATGCTACTACTTCTGCAGACTTTACATATCCCATAGAGCAGTTCCATATAATGGCAACCTTCATTGGCTCAATTGCTACAGTCTTCCTCCACCTATATTATTCTACAACATATTTTAAATGCACATGCATATCTTTAGTTAGCATTTTGCAATGTAAGGTTATGATTTTAATAATATGTTTCAGTCTAATACAGCTTTGAGAAACTGCTATTCCAGATTAGCTCCCTATTAAATGTTGGTATTCTGACTCCTAAAGGCATCCCATAGGATGAATGTTATAGATTCCCTTGTATTTTATGAGCTTAAAAGTGGATTTATTTCAATCTGTATTTTTTTGTTAGTTCAATATCTCAGTGTTGGTTGCAAGCATCACAACATTTCTATAGTAGCCAAAATGAAAGATAATACTGCAATTTAGGTGGCATATCATTGATTCACCAACATTGTATTCTCGGTGAAATTAATTCATTTTTATGGGAGCCCACACATTATACATGTTTTACTCTTAACTGTATACTTATTAAAACTACTTATTAAATAATTAAACATGCTCTATAATATCTACATTCATAGCTTCATATTCAAGAAGGCAACTGCTCTTCCCATTCAGAAGTTCTTTTACAGTTTCATAAATAATCCAAATTATCCAGAATTCATATTTGACAGTAGTCATTCCCATGGAACTCCTAGAATATTGCATGTGGGGCCACACATAACAGTGACCAACGCTCATCCAAAAATGGTGAATAAATAATAAAGGAGAAAGCAAATAGTTCTGCTTTACAGACCTCTGCAAAATAAACAAAACCCCCTATGTGTGTATGAATAAATATTAAATTAGTCATAGTCTCATATTTCATATAGCTGAAATTTAGTTAATTGGATTATCTTGTGCATTTGTAGAATTGTAAGGTTTTTTAGTTATCCGAAGATATCTATTCCTTGTGGATCTATCACTGTACGTTTAAGATGCAGATCACATGGGCTGTATGCAGTAGAGCATATATAAGCAGTAGAATGTAGTCATATTTCAGAAGATTTTAGTAGGTTCAGAGAAGTGGGGGAGTTTGAGAAGTAGTATTTTTTTATTTTATATTCAGAGAACTGAATATAATGGAATAAGAAAAATAGATTATTACAGAGCTGTAAAAAGTGCTGCATGGGTAGGAGCAGATCAGAAGAAATCTCTGGTGTCCACCAAGGAGAAACATCAAGGGAGAACAAAAGCAGCTCTCATGTATGAAGAGAAAAGACTAAGAAGCAGAAAAAAATAAAGATGGTGAAATGGGTGGAAATAACAGCCAAGGAGAATCGTGGAGTCTATGAGGGAGGTTTCTGCTTAAGTACTGTAGCATTTTAATAATTTGCAAGGTATAATTATTTTAATGTATTTCTGAATATTACCACAATTCTTTATTGCCATAATAACATAGTACAGTGATTAACTGCAGGGAAGAGTTACATAAAATGGCTTAGCTGCAAATTAAAAATAATAACAAAATGATCCCAAATACAGTCATTTCTTAGTACGTGACCTGGTGTGTTTTTTGTTTTTGTTTTTTTTCTTAATCTGTAGAAATTTAATAATGACTGGTGGATAGGACGGTTGGTAAAAGAAGGCTGTGAAATAGGATTTATACCAAGCCCAGTCAAACTAGAAAACATGAGGCTGCAGCATGAACAAAAGGCAAAACAAGGAAAATTCTACTCCAGGTAATAACAATAAATCATTAAAAACAGTATCATTGACTGTGACACAACTTGGAAGTTAATGCTGTATATGCTATAGTTCTGTTTAATTATTGTAATTGGCAGCTGCAAATACTTTGCGTCAATGAAGAAAGTAATATTTATTTATTAATGTTGTTGCCATTTGAGAAAGAAAGTGGATATTTAGATTGGTGGTCTGTGGTGGCCTACGATGGCTATTATTCCATTTTATTTTCATAAAATATTTGCAAACATATATTGCAGTTAGTGCAATTACTATATGCAAGCATAATTTTTGACTTGAAAAAATCAATCTCCCTAAATTCTTTAGCATTTGTTACTTGCTTTCATGATCTTGCAATTTCTGAACACTTTTAAAGCTGATATGAGAAACTACAGCAAATTTAAGATGAATTTATTTGTAATCTGAAGCCATTGCCTGTTGGTTGGCTCTTAGGGAAAAAATGCTTTGGTCTATCAAATTCATTGCCTACAAATACAGCTTTTAAGAATACTGCACTTTAATGATGGAAGTTTCATGTCAAGTCATTTGTTGTCTCTGACTGCAGCCATCATTACATAAAAAAACCATTCAGTATCTAAATATATTGAACAATACTGCAATATGGTAATAATGCCATCTTTACTGTGGTGTGTTTAATAAAGTAGTTTTCCAGTAAATATTAACACATGTGGATGTAAATGCCATTTGCTTCCTTTTGGGTATATAGGAAACAAATATTTCCAGGATGTCTGAGCGGGATGGACCTGGAATTGAGAAAACAGCTGGGAAACATTTGCGAAGCCGGGAAGGTTTTCCTACTTCGTTAGGGAGGGCAGCAGTGTTTGAAGAGCATGTCCATGCTAGGAGGAGACCAGGGTGCTGCAGTGCTCAGCTGCATTCGCCAGCTGTGAAATGCTTTTCCTATGAGTGTGCTGTCCTCAGCAGGGGGACATCGGGTTCCTTTGTCCTCTCGTGACACTTCTGATACAGCCAAATCTGACCCAGCAATTCAGTCCCTTTCCAAATTGTAAAGGCTTCCATTCTCCAGAACTTCTCACTGGAGATAACACTGTCCTACGCCACAAATGCATTTACTTAGTGCTTATTAATATTTTAAGATGGAGAAAGTGGAAACTAGTACTATCACATGAATTATTTGAAGAGTGTAATAGTCTTTCTTACATTCTTTTCAGTATTTTTATCATTATGGTAACTGAAATAAAATAACTAAAAATATTGTTTCATTTTTACAACTTGCATAGGTTTTCACAAAGCAGAATTTGACAAAACCCTAGACTGCTTTATCTTCATTGGAGAGACTGTTTTTTCCCAAGTGCTACCTTGTATTGAGACAGCAAAAGAATTTATACTTTAATTAAATTGAAAAGATGTTACACAAACACACTATAATTTTCATTAGGGAGCTATCAATAACTCTTCTGTTAAAGGAAACAGATATGCTCACTGGCTTAAGAATTAGTCTTAGTAATGAGTAGTAATATTAATAATTATAATTCACTAGCCATATTAATAATTGGATTGCACTAAGATCATGAGGTAGTGAGAGCATATACAGCAGAATGAAGTTGCACAGCAAAACAAGGAGCATGATTGATGCTCATAGTTTCCAAGTCTTCAAAATGTACATACATTTTGTATAAGATGTATATTTTATACCACTGCCAGAAATACTGTTTGTCTCTCAGCTAGCAGCTCATTTAGAAGGCAGGTAATAAATAAACTAGAATAAATACTGAGAAAACTATGAAACTTCCAACTAATTTGTTGCTTTACTCCAGTAAATCAGGAGGAAACTCTTCATCCAGTTTGGGTGACATCGTTCCTAGTTCCAGAAAATCGACGCCTCCATCATCTGGTGAGTAGGTCATGAACCCTTCAGTTTACAGGCTCATGCACCTAATCTGTTAAAATTTATATACATTTAGTCCTATTTTTCTTATTCCCTGTACTTCATAGGTGTAAGGTTGGGTGGTTGCGTTGCCCTCTAAGGCTGGTTTGGATAGGTTTGAAGTAATGGAGTCAATGCCGGCAAGTTCAGGCAATGACAGGGCTGTTAACAATCCACAGAATTCCCTCTTTGCTTTTAGCACGTGTCGTGGTTTTACCCTGGCCGGCAGCTGAGCACCACGCAGCTGCTCACTCACTCCCCCACGTCGGGATGGGGGAGAGAACTGTAAAAGTTGAAGTGAGAAAACTTGTGGGTTGAGATAAAGACAGTTTAATAGGTAAAGCAAAGGCCATGCATGCAAGCAAAGCAAAGCAAGGAATTCATTCACCACTTCCCATGGGCAGGCAGGTGTTCAGCCATCTCCAGGAAAGCAGGGCTCCATCACACGTAACAGTGATTTGGGAAGACAAACGCCATCACTGCGAACACCACTGCCCCGTCCCCGCCACTCTTCCTCTTCCCCAAGCTCCAGCTCCTTGTAAACTGAGCATGACGTCATATGGTATGGAATATCCCTTTGGTCAGCTGGGGTCAGCTGTCCTGTCTGTGTCCCCTCCCAACTCCTTGTGCACCCCCAGCCATCCCGCTGGCAGGGCAGTGTGAGAAGCAGAAAAGGCCTTGGCTCTGTGTAAGTGCTGCTGAACGACAACAGGTCCATATAACAAAAACATCTCTGTATTATCAAACACTGCTTCCAGCACAAATCCAAAACATAGCCCCATGCTAGCTACTGTGAAGAAAATTAACCCTCTCAGCTGAAACCAGGACACCCTGGTGTTTTGTAGCAAAGACACAATAAAATGATGAGACTGCATTGCGGCAGGATAGTGAGAGACTTGGTCTGGTCTGAGCACTCCTGCTGAACAAGAGATACCTTCTGGTACAGGAGAAAAAGCAGCAAGAAAAATCAAAGTTCCCAAGGGTTTCTGCAGTAACATCAAGAACAGCATTATCTTATAATAACAGGAACTTTTAGTTTCACAATTCTGATAATGAGGATGTGCTTCACATAATTGTAGCATACTGGATATTTTTTGCCTTTTGTGACTTTTTTCACAGATACTGTTTTGTATTTAGAGCATCAGCAGACAGATTTAACTTTAGTTAGGTTGCATTCAAGAGGTATGAAGCAAATATATGGTGAGTTGGTGGAGGAAACTGGCATTAGATCCTTGAAAAAAGCATAGCAGAGGATTAAAAAAATATCTACTAAATTCAACTGTTATGTTTCTGGATGTTTTATCTTCTCATGAGAGATAAAATATACATTTTAAATACACGGAATCAAAACATATTAATGAATGTTGCTAGTGCCTTGTCTACTGAGGCAAAGGTGTGTATTTTCCAATCATATTGGTTTATATGGAGCCTGGTCTACAGAGCAGGCATCTTAAAATGGTCCTGAGGATTTTAAATTATTTACATGGACATTAAGAGAGAGACAGAGGAATTCAATCAAGTTATGGTAGTAGCTTCATTTGATTAAATTAAATGAAAAATATATCTTTCTTGTGAAACCATGAATTTGTAACAACCAACTTTATTACAATTGCAGTTTGTTTATCAAAATTCCACTTAAGTTTCCTACCTCTTTTTTTTTTAAAATGTGTTTTTAGTTTACTAATATGTGTCCATCACAAGTCTGTAGAATTCACCTTAATCTTTTATTTTTCAATGGATTTTAACTGTCATATTTACTGTAAGGCCTACTTTTTCAACAGCTGCATTTTTGTAGTAGAAAGTATTCATGGACCAATGTTGTAATTGTATAGTTAGAGCATCTGAAATGCTATAATATTTTTTTGTATCCTAAAAACACTTGTACAGAAGAACATATGAAATTTTCAGAATGTTGCACAGAATTTAGAGGTAAGAGAATGGGCAGCATGCTTTGGTTACCAGCTGACTGACTGCTAGCGATGCTGTAATTTTCATTGCATTGAGCCATTTCTTCAGATAGGAGTTTTCAGAAACCTGTTTTTTTTTTCTAGAGAAAGAAGAAAATCTGGTTAAATTTATTGAGTTACATTGAAGATTTGGAGAATATTTATGAATAGTGCACATTAGCTTACTCTGTGATCATAAGATTTTGAGTCTGCAGTATTTTTTTTTACTTAAGATATCCCAAGAAGGGTGAAAGAGACATAGTTTGTGACTAACACAAGAGCTCAAGTAACTTTGAAGTACAGTTCAGTTATTATTCCCAAGCCTCTTCTTTTTGAAAGTATAATAAATGAAAAATACATAAATTATTTATTTAGTTGAAGAGATTATAACTGAATAAGTTAACTTCCTTTTTTGACTTTGAGTCAGTTTTTTTTTCCATGTAAACTAGTGCCACAAAACCAAAAAAACCCAAAAAGATTAAAACCAGTGGAAAAACAAATGAAAAAGAGTCTCATAGCCATTTAAATAATCAATGTTATATTGATATAGTAATCAATCCATACAGTCCTCATGGGCCATCAAACAGGATGAGGATAACGGTGAAAATTACTTTGAAAAAAACCCCAATGCATTAAAGATAATTAACAGTAAAAGAACTATCACAGAAGACGTAATACAGTCTGAAGACTAAGAAGTAAAAAAGGAGATATTGGTATCTAGCTGATCAAATGCTGCATTTCTGTTTTATAGGAAAAACTTAAGAACTTAGAAGGAGTTTTAATATGCCTTATTATGAGTGATTTATAGCATCTGTGCTGGCCTGCATTCAAGAAAAGATAATATGTTCTTTTTATACTTATGAAGAGGATGAAGGAACAGTGTTGCTAGAAGAAAATGTTATGTGATTTCTGTGGCTGTTTTTAGGAGCAGGAGTATAGAAACAGGGTGCAGATCTACTCACAGGCTTTCCTGGCGAGGGCAGGCTCAAAGGCAGAGTTCTGCAACTCAGGAATTGTCAGGCATCATGGCATTAGATCTGTGGATAATTCAAATGGGAAGATATACTTTACTCAAACAGAAGAGATCACTGTCCCAAGTGTCTCTTAAATCAGTAGCTGCACGTAGGCTTGGCAGAAATACTTACTTGTTGCATAATTTAATAGCACATGCTGCTGTGTTAGTTGTCCCACTCATCAAGCAGCTGAAAGCAGGTCACTAAGGTGGTTTCATAATAGTTTACAATGATTAATTATGGGTTTGGATAAAGTCAATGCAAACGATACTGCTTACAGATCTATTTAGAGTTAGATTCGGTTTGACATAATGGCATGGCAAGATAAGCGTGTGTTGCCAGAGTGTGTCAAGAGGTGGGTAAGATCTTTACACACAAGGGTGATCTGGATCGCTTTTGTGTATGTACTTGCTTTCTGAAGACAAATGTAATGCATTATTTAAGATCTGGATTGAGCATTGTGAACAAGAAAGCTTTTTTGTTGTTTGTTTTGTTTTGGATATAGTTAGCAGGTATCTGTTGGAATCAGCATTCAGGATAACATGGCTTTGTATTTTGAAAATGTATTTATTTCCAAGTCCATGATGATTTTTTCTTAAACTGTTGTAACTTATTTGCTAAAGAGTAACTTATAATGGTATAATATTTTATATTTATGGTATAAGCATTGTGTGCTGTATATTCTTTTGGGGTAGAGGTTGAACAGCAGTGGTTTATTGTATTCACTTCCATTTTGCCCTACCTACATCCTCACTCTTTACAACAGGATCCAGGTCTCTGAGACAAGCTGGAATCAATTTCCTTTCTTCTGCTACCCGTTCTTTTTAGTTTTCACTATTAGTAGGTCTGTTTTTATTATTTCTAATAAATGTATCTTATGACTACTGTGCATTTTTAGTTAAAGTGGTTAAAAATGCCACTTGTAGTCCACCCTGAGGTAAATGTAGATATTATTGTACTGGTATCAGACCAATTTTGTCTTCAAAAGTGATTTTTCTTCTGTTTCTTAATTTCCTATAGACATGCTAGTAACATTTTAAATTTCAGTTGATGATACCCATTTTGAATTAGTGCTCATTGCTATAAAAGAATTTAAATGTTGTTGGCCAAGTTCTGTTGTTTACATTGGTGAAAGTCTTATCTATTCCAGTGAAGTAGTTTGGATTTACACTGGTGTAACAAGAATGAACTTGGCCAAAACTCTGTTTTGTAAAAGTAATTCTGTGTATGTCTGATGTAGCTGTGTAAAAGGGGATCAGAGGAAAATGTTATAGCGGCTGTTACGGATTGCCTTCTGTCTTCTAATCCTAATGTACTGCACCTTTAAATTTTTCCCTTTGTTTTATTGTGTTTGGTACTCATGGTTGATTTTTTAATTTTTATTTATTTATTTATTACTCTGGACGGTTTTATTTTTCTCTACCTGTTATTTCCTTTTTAATCTATCTTTACTTTCCCTGTCATCTGATAATTCTGAATTGTTTGTCTGTATATAGCTATAGACATAGATGCCACTGGCTTAGATGCAGAAGAAAATGATATTCCAGCAAACCATCGCTCCCCCAAACCCAGTGCAAACAGTGTAACATCACCCCACTCCAAAGAGAAAAGAATGCCCTTCTTTAAGAAGGTAACACCGACTTCCAAGCTCCCATCTGTCCACCTGCTCACCTGCAGTGCGTCACATTTCTAGTCCTGTTAACTGTC
Organism: Aramus guarauna; assembly: GCA_013400195.1. Taxonomy (NCBI): domain Eukaryota; kingdom Metazoa; phylum Chordata; class Aves; order Gruiformes; family Aramidae; genus Aramus; species Aramus guarauna. The sequence goes on along the minus strand of VXBL01002748.1, from coordinate 403,274 downwards.
TGCGTCCTTTGACAAGCCAATAACATGCATGCTTTGTTGTTCTTTGTTTCTTTTCCATGCTGCTGTAGCTAAGCAGAAGCAGAAATCGGTAAGTTTATATCAACATTACCTGCGTTTATCCTGCCCCTGGCATCATTAGCATTATTACCCCATATTAACAATGCAGCTATTCTAGAATTAAGGAAGAAATGTAGCAAGCTGTTAGTGGATTCAGTGCAAGAAAACAGTCTCAAGTTCAGTGCATTCATGAAGCTCTGTTACAGTACTTATCCTTTTTGATGGAATAATAGGACACACTACAAGGCCTTCTGAAAGTTTGAGAAATTTATTTCTAACAAATCCATACAATGCACCTCTCCAGTGCATGCTTATTCTTTCTGTATCTTTCTCAAGTAAATTTTTTTCCTTATAACTCAGTCTATTGAAATCATTATTGGAATCTAATCAGTTACTCAGATTGTACTTAGAAAACAAATACTCAAAACTGTTGTATTTTTAATTTAGCCCCTATTTAAACTTCTGATTCACTAGGTGCAAAATCTGCAGGTGAACGAGACCAGTGGAAAACCGCAGACTTGTTTTGATGGTTTACTTTGAGTTTCTACTGTTGTCATGTATAAATTATCAGCCAAATGTTCTTGCCATCCATCAGTCAGACTTTTTTAGTATCTCAGCTATTGGAAATGGTACTGTAGGTTCCCAGGAGAGCCAATGTCTCTCCATAGATAACCCAGATAACTGCAGAATTATGCAACTGGCATCCTGTTACAGCAAACTGTGATACATTTCTAGGATCTTTGCTGCAATAAGTTATTAAGACATTAGGTAGCAGTCAAACTATGCAGTGAAATACCACATTTCGACTTTTTTTGTTTTAAATCTTTAGTCATCATAGCTCTTATTAATTTGTTTTCAGCCACTCACTTAAATCTACAGGTAACACCAGACTGTTATAGTGTTTATAAACAGTGCCAAGTGACACTGTTGCCCATGCTGTGGATGCTCACATGTTTAGTAAATAAAACTTTCTCTCTCTCTCTCTCTCTTTCTTCTTGAACTCTTTTAAATAACATTGGATCTTTCTCATTTCCAAAGTCACTGGTATTTGCTTCAGTAGAATCTGTTAAGTACTGTATCATTCACAGCCCACTATGGAAATCAACAGCAGTTTCTTGCTTCTGATTAATGTCTTACTTAATCATATTTATAATTAAATATAAATGCTAAGGAAGAGTAGTACATGCTGACATGTATTGAATGCTATCTGCATAAGCATCTTTCAAAGATGCAGCTTCTAGACAAACCACCTTGGACCTGGAAGGACTCTTCATTCTCTGGTGCCTCTTTTCTTCCGTATCAGAGTCGTTACTGGTCACAGTGGGTTTTGTAATACTGACATTTACAGTAAATACTGGATGGGCATCCCAAACTAATCTACATAGTCAAACCTCACAGCAAAAGCCGTATGGTAAAAACTATGCTAGTTTTTACTCTGAGTTCATATTTGAACTTGAATCTGCAAGTGAAAGCTGTATAGCTCAGTGCCATTCCCTTAGAAAATATTAAATTCTCTAATGCTAAATTAAAAAACTTTAATGCTTCCATTAGATAACTTTTACTCAATTTTCTGCTGACAGCTTCATTACTTCAAGCTGTAAAGATTAGAGAAAAAAAAATTGCCTGTTTCAACAGAACAGATTTTTAAAATACCCCGTATTCCATCAAATAAGGTAATTTCTGTGCTTTCCCTAATTTTCAAATATCTGGTTAACTTCTAGCATGAACACCTTTGGTTGAGTCAGCCACATGAAGACAAAGATCTGTTTCATCAGGAGACTGATGCTATAAGCACTTACACATCTGTAATGAATTTTTCTTAGGATCTGTCTCTAATACACTTATCAGATTATTATTAATATTAGCAAGAACAGTGGAGGGCTGCATTTGGATACTGGCACAGCATAATTGCAGGGTTTTGCTTTGAAATGTGTTGAGTCAGATTCTGCACTGTATGAAATAAATTAATTTCACATGCTTATGATGCCTTGGGCACTGGTATTCCTTCTTATGCAACTAATTATCTGGTGAAGGTACAGGTAACAAAAAATATGATAAATTACATTGAAAAACATTCACAAAAATGTTTTCCATGTTTTAGACTGCTTTAGACTGCTGCTTGTGTAGCATTTTGTGCTGTCACTGTATTAATGTCTGTCTTTGTGTTTTTCTGTTTCGGAATGTATATACTTATTTTAACGTTATTGTGAAACACCTTGGGATACGTTGAGTACTGAAACAACGAACAATGACTGTATTCTGTGATCTTGACTGATGTATTTGTACTATGTAGGCATTTGAAAAAGAGATCTGGCATACCTTTTTCCCTATCACCCACACGTTCCTGGGTTTGGATTTCAATCATTTTTTCCCCTAAGACAAAGATAAACCAAACCCTTCCTTACAAACAAAAAACTCTTTCTGATAAGACTCATTCTTGGTGATACATATTGAGTAGCCATTTATTAAAGAAAAAAAAAGGTTTAATTTGTTTGTGTTATATTTTAATAACAATATAAAACTGTTTGCCATGTTTGGAAGCAGGCAATTTTTTTATCTTTGTATTTTAAAATACTTTTTATAGCTTGTGCATAATACATCAGTAAGTAGTTTGGTGAATATCATACTAACAGAATCCATTCTTGGGTGGTGACAGGAACTTCCCAAAGTGGAAGGATTGCTATCCCAAGCTCTGTTTATGAAATTTTTCTAGAAATACTAACTCAATCAGTTATTATTTTTATTTCATTTGCAAGTGAGTTGCGGATGCAAATGTGGAAGTCAGACTATGAGTGCTCCCATGGGAATTTGCAGCGGTGTCACAATGTTTTGTCAAGCAGTGGGCAGATCTGAACATGAAAAGAGATGTGTTCTGCTTTTCGCCTCCCTTTCTGTTTTATTTTTCTCTTTCATAATTTGCCTACATAAAATTTTGGTGGGAAACAGATGTCAGAGCTCTAGAGTCAATCATTTCAAATCATTAACTGTTGGAAATAACCTTTTCAGTTAACCATGTAGGAATTATGGAGTGGGACATGTGAATGTCTCCAGAATAACAGTTTTTGTAGCTCTCCAGAGCTAATACGAAAACAGCAAGAAAACCGAGAGTCAAAGAGAAGCTTTTTCAAAAGAAATCCCTGAACCTGTTATGTCCTTATGTTGTACTACCACTTTTCAGGCAAATTTAATGAATCCATCATTCCTGTGTTGGTGACATCACTGGAAATTCAGAGTTCCTAATATTGTAAGTAATGTGTAACTCTGTCTCTAGGTGCTGTGATGCTGAAAGCTTTTTCTGTTTTGCAGACAGAGCACATCCCTCCCTATGATGTAGTGCCTTCTATGCGACCAGTAGTTTTAGTGGGGCCTTCTCTGAAGGGATATGAGGTAAGTGATCCTTGCAAATTGTTTCATTTTGCCAAAAATATTGTGCTTCATTTGTATTTGACTGTTCAAATCTAGTTAAGCAGAATAACATAATTTATATCATAGACAAAAGTAGAGACAGTTCTTACTTCTACCAGATACCTGCTTACATGTATTTTATTTCATATCAGAATTCACATTCAGAATAAATTACTTACATTCCAATCATATTGTTCAGATATAAGATTTACTGTAAACTTTATTACATACTATTATTAGCATCAAGTATTGTGAATTTCCTATGTGATTATCAATCTGTTGTTTGTTTGCTTCTAGGTAACAGATATGATGCAAAAAGCATTATTTGATTTTTTAAAACATAGATTCGAAGGGCGGTAAGTACTTTGCAATGCAAATCTACTTGAGTTCAGGTCCTGCTTAGGTACTACCAGGTTTTTAAGAAATAATGACGTTCTTTTTGTAGAAAATTAGGAATGGCAGCTAATTCCTTGATCGATGGACTATAGTGGGGATTGGAAGCTTCCTTAGGAGAGGATGCTAAAGCTGCATTGCAGTGGGAAGAGTTTAGGGGCATATGTTTCTTGAGAGTGGAAAAAAGGATGTCGTCTTCTTGATAACTGAACATTCATGCTCCAAATTGCTAGATATTTATCTGCAGATTTAATAAATGTGTACTCTTAAAAACTTATTTTATTTAAGTAGTTTTCAAGTGATATCTCATCAATGCTTCCTGGGTTCTATACAAAGCGGACGAAGGCCACCATTCCACCTCAGCTCTAGTTGCTTACAGTGGCATCTAACTTGGAAAGAGTGATACAAGATTCAGACTATCTAATGTATATTATTGTCAAACTCTTGATCCCTCAAGATGGGAGCTTGGTTTGACAGAAGTGCTGGACTCTCAAAATAAGTCTCAAAAGGACTGCTGGAAGGGGGTGTCAGTCCCCCACCTTGCTGAATATGGTCACCCTTGGTAGCAGACAGGCTGCACTTCCCTGGGCTTTGATGTGAATGCTGTTACAGCCTGTCCCCAACAGCGTACCAGGCAAGGTCCAATCTGATTTGTATTTGAGCCTCCAGGCATTCGTGTGGTACAAATGTCAAATGATGATCCGTCTCTAAAAGCAGTGGCATCTTCTGTAATTCAAACATCACAGACCCATGGACCAGAGACATCAGGTGGATTCTCCACATGTGATTATATTGCTACTGGATCAACCCCCAGATTAATATGGGCTAGTGGGTTGACATTTGGGGTGAAAAAATGAGAAAATGGGAAGGTCTTGTTACAATGTCTGCAACTTCAATGAATGTCCTATTTAGTTTGGAAGTGGGCAGAGCAGTGACATCATTCTATCTGTCCTGGTGCTGTCAAACTTTCAAGAGGGAGCTTGAGGTTTTCTGTCAATAACTTCAGCTCTTTAAAATACTGGACATTGTGGTTTAAGCTGTTGGATTTTCTCAGTCAGAATGATGATGTTCATACCTAACCACTTAGTAGTCTCTCTTTATATTAGTCAGGGTTGTGAAATCATAGATATCTACCTTCAGAATTGGCAGTTAACCAAATAGTGAGTGTTGCAAGCAGAAACAAGTGATTGTGTCTTTATGTCTTAAAGTGTTTTAAAGCATATCTAATTTTTAGTGGTAGATCCAGTTGTGACAATTGGTGTCCATAGTAGCAGACTGGAAGCATCCCAAACTTCAGTAGCAATCTGAATTGATATTCAAGGTCCTCAGCAAATTTGCACAGGAGGTTCTTAGATTCATGCTACTGCTTTCACTGCCACTCTGCTGTCAAGCTGTCCCTACTCTCACTGCAATTGTTTCACTGTATGGACATACATATCCTTTGTTTTGAGAGCAGACTTGTTATTCCTGGTGTTACATATCTCAAGACATTAAAATGACCTTAAAAAGATGTTAAAAAATTGTAAAACAAAAAATAGCATTTTTTGACTGGTAAACATATCTTTGTTCAATATACCATAATACCATTTGAAAGAGGGAAAAATATTTTCTGTTCCCTGTAGGAAAGAAGACTGGCAGGAAAACCAAACCAAACCAAAACAAAAAAACCTGTAAAATTTTCTAGTGTTCATCAATTAGCAAATAAAGATAACTAATGACTACCCCAAATTACATGCTGGATTTCATTCTAAGACTAATGGCTTTATCTGTGAGGAGCTGTGCCAGAAATCACAATCTTTCATTATAATCTTTTAGCTTAAGTTAAATCATGCCAAAGTTTCCAAAATGATGTTACTAACCAGTATTGTGCAAATAATTCTGGTTTTCCAATTAACTTCTGCCTTTGCTACATTTGGTAGGGTTTTAGATAAATATATACACATGTTGAGCTCATTGGGAAATGACATTTGGTTACATTTCAGATGCACAGCATCTGATTGTGCATGCTAGAGAGAAGCCCTCCCTGTTCTTAGCCAAATCCATTTCCTCCTTTTAAATTGCAAGTAAAAATCATACAAGGAAGAACAAGGGAATATCATCAGTCTGATTGAACTCTCAGCACTGGAAAAATGTGACCCCTAAACCTCATTAGACCAGAGACTTTGAAAGGGAATTTATCCAAAGGGTGCATTTTGACCCTTTAAAGCAAAACAAACAGAGTTAACTGGTTTCCTAGGAAGAAGAATACGCAGAAGGTTATGTAGCAGGTCAGTGCAAACAACTGGAAGTAACCACTTCTTTTTTGGCTCATCTTTTCTCATAAACACAAAACTGAGCCTGCCAGATACTCAGCCCATAGTTTTCATTTGCATGCTTCTCTGTGTCGCAGTCCCCATTTTTAAATGGCCAGCAAATTGCTGGATTTTTCTGGAATATTATAGGCAACTCTTGCACTCTGTTAAAAAACATGCTAGTAAACTGAATAATGAAAAAAAGTTATATGGCTGTACTAGTTTCACTGCTAAGCCTTACCTTTACCTGTTAACTCTGCATATCCTTTTATGTCTTATATGTATGGTTAAAGTGAGCCAGGTTGTCATTCAGTACCTTTCAACAAATTAATCAGAATTAGGGAAAGGAGAAACCAGCCTATTCGTACTGGGGATACTGGTGCAAAGTCTAACCACATTTGGCCTGGAGCCCCAAAGAAAGTCCCATCTTGTGCAGCATGTCTCTGCCCTCCTCCTGCCTCCCCTCTCCCCACACACACGTAGCTTTGCAGTCAGTGGTCGTGCTGAATTTCGGTGCTGTGCAGAAAGGCAGATGTCTTATCAATAGTTCCTGCAACAATATTAGTTAGATAAAGTTTCTTCTCTGTTCACATTGAGCAAAGTATACTATGCTGCTGAGAAGAACGTGTTTTCCCGTAGTCTTAGCCATCTTTTAGTGTTAAATGAATCTCTTTTTCTCCCCACATCCCTGCAAAATAAATAACATTCTGTTCTGTCTTACTGTATTTTATTTTTGCAGTATATCAATTACACGAGTCACAGCAGACATCTCGCTTGCCAAACGCTCAGTATTAAACAACCCCAGTAAACATGCGATAATAGAGCGATCTAACACAAGATCAAGCTTAGGTAAGTACCTATAATGATGCTATCTATAAATTGGCTGTAAAATATACTACTCTCAATTCATATCTGTAAGCTAAAAATAGCCTTCTCTCTGCTGTGAGAAAATCACAGTTCCCCTAATTCAGAAATCCTGGCACTAGAAATAATTTTTAAATCACTACCAGGTAAACTTCATGTAGTGCCGATTTTGGTTTATCCTTCTTATGTTCAGTTTTCATGCTCTGCTGCTTGCCTCAGTGGGGAAAAGTAGCCATCCATAAGGTAAATAAAATCTGGTTAAATAGAAGTGACGGTTTCAGAATACTATCGATAGTATTGATATTATGCATTGTCTTTGATAAGATTACTAGTAATGGTAGCTACTGACATTAGACCTGAAAAAAAAAAAATATTGAAGTACACATTTTTTTGAATTTTGTATCAATTTAAACTAATGCTAAGATTGGTACAAAAAATGAAGGATGGAAAAAGGGACACGTTTTTCAAAAAACTATATAGCTAGATTCATAGCATACATATCCATCCTCTTACATGAGCCTTTTTGTACTGAAGCTTGTCCACTTGTATACGTAATTAAACATTTATTAGCCAGAGAGGAAAACAAGCTTAGCTAGGAAGATGTAATTAAAAACTGAAAGAGGATAGATTTATGTTAGATACTAAGAAGAATTTCTTTACTGTGAGGGTGGTGAGGCACTGGAACAGGTTGCCCAGAGAAGCTGTGGCTGCCCCTTCCCTGGAAGTGTTCAAGGCCAGGTTGGATGGAGCTTTGGGCAACCTGGTCTAGTGGAGGGTGTCTCTGCCTGTGGCAGGGGGGTTGGAACTAGATGATCTTGAAGGTCTCTTCCAACCCAAACCATTCTATGATGCTATGATTCTATGAAATGTCACTATCTGCCATACAGGTGGCTACACTGGAGCTTGCCGTCCCAAGGTATCCTTAGGGTAAACAGGAAAAGATGGTGAAGTCTCAGCTCATGTGGACTGACCTCAGCCTGTCCTCCAGCACAAGGTGTATTATATCTGAGACTCCGCTGCCGCCTCTGGCTCATTCCCTGTGTAGGGACACCTGGAGGTAGCCAAGATGAATCCTGCCAGGAGCCTATGTAGTCGTGTTAGGGCACTCAGCTGAGATATGAGACACCCAAGTTCAAGTCCCTGCTCAAATACAACAAAGGAGAAACTTGAACTTTAATGTCCTAGATCGCAGGTGAATGCTTCAGCCAGGTTTTTGTCTTTACAAGGCTGCAGATTTCTCTTAGCTTTTGAGAGAGCTTGGTTTCCCCTAAACACAGCATTGTATCTTGAAATCTTGTAAAGTTTGTGGAACAGGCGAGGAGTCTCATTCATCCTACTAAATGGGTTCCTTATCAGTTTTATAACAAAATTTCATAGTACACCTGTACTTTGAATATTTCACATCTTCCCAATATAGTTGTCCTTCTTAGAATGAGCTTCTCTGCCTTATAAAAATTGACTTCCCTTTCTTCAAAATTCGCTTTGTAAAACCCTTGTTTTCAGCTATGTGGAAGCTGTGAATTTTTACTTGCAAGTAGTCCGGTAGCTTCCAAGTATGACTTATTTTAAGTGTTTTCAAGTATCAAAATGCAGCGTACTGTAGCAGCGTAATGAATGTCTTTACACACAAGAATATTATTCTATGTGAATTTCAGTGTTGTTGCCAAAGTCTAATAACCTAATGAAAAGATGAAGTGTCACTTGTTTTGAATAGAACTGAAAATTGGTAGTAAGGATAGGGGTCACCCCGTCATGGAACAAACAAAACCATGGTGATTAATTTTCTAACCTAAACATCAAAGCATGTGCAATTTTGTGGAATACTGCACAAATATATGCAGCAGTAAAAAGCATATAATCTATTCCTCATTCTAAAATATTTTCATATATGTAAAACAGCTATCACAAAAAATTTATATAGGAAAAAAAATTTGTAAAAAGCCAAATGCAGCCCAATCGTGTACGCCTTTATCTCATGGAGAACCTTACCCTTAAGAACATCAACATCTCTTCTTTGGGTCAAGGTATTTTTTGATAGAGGTACTTAAAATGGAAGTTCTGACAGAACCTCAGTTGTAGACACCCAAAAGATGACAGTGATGATGTATATATGTAAATATGTGAATAGATATATCTCTCTAGTTTTTGTATCAGACCAATTATGATTACCTAAAATTTCCTACTACATACCAGGTTTTCTGTTGCTTATAATTGTTCTAAAAATTAACTGATTTATAAAATAATTTTCAATTATCTTGGGAAATATTAGTTAGAGCAACTAGGTCATTTTAACAATGAAGTTAGAGCAAAAATTAATTTTACCTATGTTAAAATATTCTCAAACCCTTTTCTTTCAGAAGGTGTAATATCCCATACTTCTAATAATCTAGCAGGGTTTTGAAATTTAGTAGTGAACTGAATGGTATTCCAGTTGCATGTTTCTGGGCATTTCTTATGAAAATAATGAGAAAACTTCACCAAATTATTAGAAGCTGCCATTAACACATGCCAGGCTTTTCATCTGAATTGCTTAAAGACTCAGTGCTCTCTGAGCAAGGTCGAGCAATGATGCTGAGCAGAACCTGCCCCAGCAGATTGGGTCAGGGCAGCCAAGCAGAGCTAAAGCGGGAACGTGCTCGTCTTTCACCTTTCAATCCCTGCTTTGCTGTGCAGCGTGGAGTATGGAGTAAAAAGTTGTTTCCTCTGAAGATGTTCAATGGGAGGAGCAGGTGGCTGTGCTAAGGGAGAAAGGCAGTTAGTGAAAATCCAGTATCGAAAAGGTTGGAGTTACGGAGTAGGAGCTGGGGTAGTTGAACCCACTGGTGAAGTATCTCCAGGGTCTGTGCTCCAGACATGGGGTAAACCATGGGAGGACAGAAACCAGGTAGGAAGGAAGTCAGGGAAGGAAACGATGTGGTAGCAGTGAGTTGGGAGGTAAACTGAGATACAGTAGACCAACCTGGAGTCAGAAAAGGGAACTGCTTTTGTGAGGCAATGGGGAAACCCTTGTGCAAGGTAAAAAAACCAAAGTACAAGGAGGGTTAACAGCCTGTTCCCTTGCTTGCCTGCAGTGTGTGCCAAGGTAGAAATAGAGTCAGAGTCAGAAAATATCATTGTAGCCTGCTGGTAGGTGGCCTCTTCTAGCAGTGGTTCACAAAGAAGATGACAACACACCACTGCTGTGTGTATGGCTCAAGTAGCGAGGTGAGTGGTATCACACCCTATAGTGGAATTTTTATTTTTCAGTTTGTGTGATGAATTTTCTGTAAGTCAACAAAAAATGCTATTAAAACAATATTATTAGGTTAACAAACTCAAGTTGTGCAAAATAAAAGTTTGGAAGTAATAGTATCTTTATGTTATGTATGCTGTGATTCAGTCTTTGGTTATTTGTTTGTAGACTACTTTTCCACCAGTCCTCTGCCTTAGTTTTTTGGAAAAATATACAAACTAATGTGGGGAATTGCAATTGCTCAGTGAATTGCTGTTTTGCTTGCTATGAAACTTGTACAATGTATGAGGCAAGAAATTTCAGGAAGGCAAATGAAGTTCTCTGAAAGCACAATAGGGCATTTTCAGTTTAAACTTTTTGGAACCAGAACAGGAAATAGTGATTTCACCAAAAGTTTTTGTGGCAGTAAATCAATCAGTTTTAACAGGAAAGATTTCTTGGATCCAAAATTGAATTCCTGATAGTAAAGAGGAAACTCCTTCGTTACGCATCTTCTACCCTCCAAGGAGCTCACGCCCCAGTAATTAAAACACACATTGGGGATGTAGGACATACAGAGTCAAGCTTCTGCTCTGTCTGGTTTGGAACAGGGATCTGAATTTCAGTCTTAAGCGTACTGAGCACTGGTCTATCACTGTTGGTTCAGCAGATGCTGATTCTTTGTTGAAAAAACAGGTAGCTCCATTGGGAGAGTGGGGTCTGCTGCCTCCAACCTGATAGCCTCTAAGCTGCAGCACTACAGCGTGCTGTGCCATGAGCCTCTCTCCTAAATCACAGCAGCCTGCACCCGGGGCCGACAAGTAACCCCATGGCACCGCTGAGGGCTCGGTGCCAGAGGTGGCACCCTGGAACGCTCACCAAGGCAGCGCCGAGCATGCCGTGCCGGCAGCATGGTGACTGCCCGTGCCTGGAGCCAGGGTCGGTGCCAGCGGAGGATGGAGGCACAGAGGGAAGGGGCACCCCCTTGCTCCCCTTCCTGCCGGGCCCCTCGTGCCGCCTCCCGCCCTGCCGCCGGCAGTCCTGGCTCACGCAGGCAGGGGTGAGGGGCAGCGCTGAGGGGTGGAAAGGGAGACTCTCCTTTTGCTGAGTTAACTGAAGAGCCCGATGCAATCGTGGCTTTTGCTGCTTCTGATGCAGAATTCCTGCATAGTATTGGACTAGATATTTACAGGCTTTATAAAGATGGCTGTTTTTTCCCCAGTGTTTTCTGCATGCCTCAAGTGTGATTTGTAGAAGTGCTAAGTATTTTGACTGAAACTGAGATTCAGGCTTTGAACCTGTCATACAATAATGTACGCCATCAAAATCAGCATGTTCCACGGTAATGCACTGATTTGGAAAATGCAGATGGAAACCAGGCAGTACTTTATGGACTTCTGGAGCTACTGTTGGGTACCTTGTCAAATACCAGCCTTATGGCTCCTCATTCCCCAGAAGTCCTCTTATTTCAGGGTCTCCTCTTTGCAGCCATTTAACTGGGGACCTATTCTTTTCATTCCCAGCCTAGCTCAAAGAATTTCTCCCTTCTCTCAGATCGTTACTCACATCATGTACTGACAGGACAGAGCAGCATCAGGAACATCCTGAATCTTAGTACTGACTTCTAAAAGAAGCTTCAAGGTTACAATCCATTTTGGAAGAAAGAATCCCCAGAAATCAGGATTTCCTGTAGGATGGCTTCCATTTTTCTAGTTGGAATATAATTTTTACTACAGTGATTACTCTGAAGAGTCAGACTCTAAATTTCTGAAATGGAATCCTCCCAAATTAGTGATCACTTGTGATTATTCTTGGTGATTGAATTTTCTATCTGGAAAATACAAGTAATTCCAGCTTCTCATCTAACCAGGATGTTTCAAAGTGAAAAAAATCATTTTATTGCATCAGTGAAATACCACCACAGTGAGTTCTATAAAATAGCCCACAAATAATTTATTCATTCTATTTTCAGAGAAAGATTAGAAGTGTGCTCTAAATGAGATGTGAAACGTATTTGACAGTGAAAAGAAAGTAAATGATTCAATAGCTGCTTATTAGTTGACAGTGTATGGAGTTGCGTACTGATTGAGAGAGCAGCCCTACAGAAACAACTTTATTATATGTTCCTGAGCATGCTGTCTTATAATACAGACCACAACAGGTTGTATTTAAGAGAGATATCTTGTCATTTCCTACTTTATTAGCATTAGTATATTAGTATTCTCTTCTAATACAAGTTTCAGTCGTAGATAAATCGTTGAGTTGGGACTCAGGTTACATTAGTTCTTTTCTAGAATCTGCTGCAGGTCTGCTGAGGGGTCCCGGGAAGCGAATTCTTTCTTTATCTACATTTTCCCTTGTATAAAATAAGAATGATAGGTCCTTTTCTTCAAATTACTGAAAAAACAACAAAATTTCAGCAAACACTGAATTTGTTTGGTTTTTTTTGTCTCTACTATCTACAATGGTTTAGTTCTGGTCCAGGTATTTAAAAATGGTATTTATTGCAATAAAATTTGATCTTGATAATGAAAAACAAGGCGGGGGGAAGGGGGTTGGTTTGTTTTGTTCTGTTTTGCTCTAAACGGGTCTCCTGGCTGCACGGCTGTGGGACACAGAGGGGAGATGAGTTGCTGTCTGTGTCTCCTCCTTTAATAGTCAGTGGCACGTGGACTGAGACCCATGTGTTTCTTTCTACAGCCGGTACCATTTTAAAATGGCTTTTTATGATATCAAATATAGCTATATGCTCTGTGTTAATCCATATCCCTCTCCCCTTCCAGGTTCAATGGAAAACTATTCCTTTACTCACCCACCTTTGCGTAGTCGTACCCCATGGAGCTAGACAATCAGGCTAGTGATTTATCCCTCAGTTGTGCTCACGTTTGTGAGCAGCAGTGGTAACTGCAGCAGAGAAGGCTATTTCTTAGGCTTTTGAAAATAATATTGTTGGGTTTTATGTAAGTATTATTTTAATAAGTATTCTATCAATGAGTTAAGATAGTACAAAGGTAACGTGCTTGATATATTAATACCAAATCCTTTTTTTTCTAGGAAATAAATTAACCTCTTTTTGAGAACAGCTCTTTCCTAACCACCCAGTATAGGTTTGCAGTATTGTGCATATTGTTCATAATTGCACATAGGACAGTAAACAGTGGAGTGAGCACCATTATTTGGAACTAATTTAATAGATAACCCAGAATTAATTTCAAGAAGGCATAGGCAAACAATGTGATAATCAGGAGTGGGAATAGCCATGAGGAACTGGATTTACAGGATTATAGGGAAGTCTCAATGTGCTTAATGCTACCCACACCTACTGACTGCAAATTAGCTTCTGTAAAGGAATCAGTTAAAAATAGTCTTGGGATTTGACTCGTTGGAAACCAATGTCACCACTGAATGTTCTAGTGTAAAATTAATCCAAGAATTTTATAAAAATAGTGTCTGGCTCATAAAGATTTAGGAGGACAGTACGGTCTTATTCCTCTCCTGTATGAAAGCTTGTTTTGTGTACAAAGAGAAATGTTTGCTTGTCAATACTGTTACATGTTTAATATGTGAAATGATAGAACTAAATTTAAGGAAAGGGCAAGTGATTCATTTCTTTAAAAGCCGAGAAGAATATGTAATTTTGAAAAGACTTTTTCTCTCCAAGAAGGTACAGTACATTGTTAAATCTCATTCACCTGAAAATGAGTCCCAACTGGCTTAGTTAAATTTCTGTATGTACACATGCCATTTGCAGAAACTGCTGAACAAGCTCCGTGCTTTTGCTTCATTTCTTCGTCAAAAAGACCCAAACCTTTTTCTTGTTTCTGCGTATGTTACACTTGTTATAACCTTACCTCATGCTGTATACTTTGTACAAGAACCTGATTGTCTTGGCTTTTTCCATTCTTTGCTTCATTAATGCTCTCCCTTTCCAGATGTTTTGGGTATGTATACAAGCTTGCAAATTACTTTTCCTGCTGTTTTGTGTTCAGTGCTTTATTGTACCTCACAGAACCACCATGTGTTTCTTGTAACTTGGCTCACTGATAGACAAAAGCCAATCCTGTACTGTGTTGCTAAGTTTTTCTTTTAGAAAATCTTGCTGGTTTTCCGTATTTATTTTCAAGGAATTCTAAAAATAAAGTTGAGATTGACAAGTAAACACTAAAGATTAGGTTTTCCACTGGAAATTTCTAAGGTGTGCGCACCTAATCTGCATATTCTAACACAGACATGTGAATGCTGATGTAAAATATGTCATCGTGTATACGGCAAATCGATTGCAGACAAATGGCTGTTTATTTGCTTTCTGTGTGCATATGCAGTAACCTGCCAGGCATTACATGCCCCCAATTTGCATGTGCAATTGAGTCCCTGCCTTTGGCAAGTTGTCTCTAGAAAATGTATAGAGCTCCCTCTCACATCATGAGGTTGATATCCCAGAGTTTTGTTTTCTGAAAATGAAACATAAATAGAAGAAATAGTAGTGGATTATCAGTGCAAATTTCAACCTCGTATTTTTATTTTCTTAATATCTGCGTGAAAAGCTTGAAACTATGGTAACTATTATATATATATATGTACATGTTATATATATGATAATGTTATTATGTATTCTCCATGTTTGGTAATTTAATGACAATTGTTGTATGTGATAAGTTTCAGTAAATGCTTCCCCCACGATATGTTAAAAATAAACTTAAATGGGTGCTAGATAAGCCTCACAAAATTCCTTCCCTACTTACACAGGCCATGGAACAGGAATGCAAAATTGAGATTTAGCCGAGAGTGTATTTCCATTCCAAAGTATCAAGGATCTAATATCGTTCAAAGAGAAGAAAAAATGGTGTTCAATGTGTTATGGAAAATTCCGGTTGTCCCTTTATAATTTTACCTTCGAGATAGCTGGAACAAATATCCAGAACTCTCACTTGCAGGCATTAAATCCTCAGATATGATAAAGCAATCTGCTAAACCTGAAGCTGCCTTGAACCAGAATCCTGTAATATAGCAGCCAAGAGCTTTTGGGTTATCATGAAGATGTGGCTACACTTCTTTTTGTATGCAGATGGGGAAAGAGTAGCATAAAGATCCTGAACTTGTTATAATTTATCAGCCTCGCATGTCTCAAAATGCTCTTTTATCCTGCTGGGCCAGCCTTAATTTTGTTAACATCTGAGGTCAGATTCTCTCTAATGAATTCTCCAGGTACTTCTGTGTTAGAAGTTTGGTACTAACTTTCCAATGTTCTAACTTACAAATATTTTTTTGATATTCTATTGGCAAAGTATTTTAATGAAATTTCCTGAGTGTTTCCAAAAAATATACAGGGGAAAAAATATTCTTGATTTCTGTAAATTAGAGATCACTCTCAGCAACATCTCACTGTATTTTCTCATAGTACTACACTGAAATATATATAATTGATAACTATATTGAAGCAAAACGTGTGCTAGAGACAAAGCAATGTGTTAGAATAATTTTTAAGGTTACAGATATCTGTATATAACTAAAATACCTGGATAGGTGAATGAAATATTTTTAGAAAGTTAGCTGCTTGCTTAAGAATACAGTTTGCTTCCCTTAAAACTATTCACACCGGTAGGTTGAGTTGATCCAGTATTTTTTCTTTCTCCTAGGCTCATGGAACTGGTAGAAAGTTGGTGTCTGTGTCCTCATCTTACCCAAGACTAAGGGTTTGGGTTGTTTAACCAGAATGCAAAGAAGTCTGGGTTCATTTCTGTTCTCTGCTAACAGAGGAATGAACTCACCATTTCCGTCACCATGACAGGGCTATGACCACCTTTATGGTGGTTGTCGGGTGGTCCTGCTTAATCTTACGCACTTTGCTTTAATTATTAAGGTTTCCCTGGAGAAAGAACTAGAATCCACGTGGTTTTCCTCCCACTCTCAGCATCAGGCTACAGAGTCAGTATCTCTCCTGCTCAGTGAATACACAAATGTTTTGCAACTGGCACACCATCAGCAGAAGGGTTGAATAGACAGTGATGGAGTGGTTCCACAGCCTAGGCTGCACATTTTTATTTACGTTTGTTCTGAATTAAACAACAGACCTAGGGAACACATACTTAATGTCTATGTATGGACCAGCGCTATAAAAGCCTATAGCACTGCACTGAGTAATGAGGCATGGTGCCGAAATATCCAAGATAGTGGTAGGTTGACGTGATGATACCCATTCTGAACTATGCAGAGACACTTGCTTTTGGTCCCCTGGGCAAAGTAAATGTTTCTGCTTCTTTGCCCAGTCTTACTATCCCAGTTACTCGCTAAGAGAGTGTAGGGGAGCTGAATGATGGGAGCAGCCCTATGCTGCTGCATGACACCTTCTGGAGCAGATCTACCTGGTGCAGTTGTCTCAATGCAGCTCTCCCCTGCTGCATCCACTCGTGTTTCTGCTGCAATCCACTGATTGCAAACTTTTCCATTCATAGGCTGTTAAAATTTATTTCCAGTTTAAACCTGGCATAAGAAGCATCATTCCATGAATTGTATTGTTTTGCTAGCCCAGAGAAATAGAATCATAGAATCATAGAATGATTTGGGTTGGAAGGGAGGAAGTAGACATTTTCACGTGCTATTTAGTATTTTTAAATGATACTATCTGGTTTATATATTCACATAATGACAGTATTGCATTTCAGGAGACGTCAGTCCATTATAAATAGATCTTGGTTATGTTGAGCTTTCCAAACATCCCATTGTATCTGTAAATACCACTTGGACGTGTGTGTGTATTCAAAGCCATCTGAATTCTATCAAAACTGAGCCTCAGCAGGCAGGAAGAGGACACCCCTGTTTCCCTGCAGCACCTCACCCCACAGCTCCCCTTCAGTGGAGCCCAGACGGGAGCACCAGGCAGAGCAGCAGACGTGCTCCTCTCCTTTCTGCCTTACCCCTCACAGGAGCCCCATCTGTTAGGCATGAGTAACACATGCAGCCACTTTCCCTGGAAAATATTGTCATCCTCCCACTCCCACCCTCCCCTTTTTATGTAACAAGCTAGTGGCTAAGGGATTTGGTTGAAACCAGGGAAATGTAAGTATATTTACAAAACTATATTTAGGTTAGAAATTTGATTTAAACACCTGTAATTCCAGGTATCTTCTGGCCCATTGCCCGAGGACTAAGCTAGAGCATTTTTTCCCTCTTATGTTCCCCTCCAAGACTTTTTCCTTTTTAGCAGGTTATGCTGGAGGGGAGGCACAGAATCTTCTGCTCCCCAGCATTGCCACCGGTGTGGGGTGGGATACCTAATCCTGCCTGGAGGCCACGGGGCTGAACGGCCCTGGCTGGGGCAAGGACGGAAAAAGCTTCCCCTGTCCAGAACAACCCCACTGTTAGCTCCTTGTCTGCCCAGAGCCACCTTGGTGCTTCAGGGGAGGAAAGGGGAAGATGAGAAGAAAGAGGCCCAGCACTTACGTACATGTGGGGTTTCTTACTGGCTTGCTCACACACCATGTAGCTTCCTGGATCACCCTTGGTAGCATCTTGGTCTCTCTACTTAGAATACAGCAAGCACAGGCATCTAATGTGGTCTGGGATAGCCTGCTGTGGCCAAGTACCGGCATTCTGGGTAATGCAATACCTAAGGTAGACACTTTGCTGATTTTTCCCACAATACAAGCATATGTATTCACAGACATGCTCCCAACTTAAAAGTTAAAGTTTTAATTCTGTCAGTTAAGCTCATGATTTATTTCTTAATCAAAAGGTGTGTGGGCATAACTCCACAGTCATCACTTCCTTTTTGTTTATCTTTTTTCATTTTCTTTGATTTCAGATATGACCTTTATCCATTTCTCAGCAGGTTTTTTTTGGTACAATACTTCTTATTTCTTTAATTATGTTCATGGAATTTAGTGATTAATTATTTTTAAGGAAGTGTGCTTGTATAAAAGAATTAGCATAAGAAAAATCATGGCTACTGATGTCTGTTCTCCTAAAATTTACAAAATTATTTGTGCAAGATGTTGCTAATCATTTTTAGATGACATGCATTGATACAGGTATGTTCTTTCTTACAGACATGCTATATGTCTGTAATATCAGCAGCTCTTTTTAGAAAAATAGAATGCTTTGTCTCTGTGGCTCTTGCAGTCCAAATAATAATTTACAAATCTGTTTCTAAGAACAAAACAATGCCACCAATACCATAGACAAGTAGACAAGGTCAAACTGAATAGGATACTAAAGTCATACTGTACTCGATTGACAGTATGTAAACACTGTTCCTGCTGAAGATCAAAACCTCCTTGCTGCATATAAGCAATATTTTGTGGTTCTAATCCAGCCTTTGCAGGCCAGAAGCATGGCCATTTTGCATCACATCCCCATCACAAAACTGCCATCTCATCAGGGTCTTCCCTGATAGTGATAGTGCTGATGTAGCTGCTGCTCTGTCAAGCTGGGTGTCCCAGTGACTGCTGGCTGCTGTGGATGCTTTCTGCCCAGGTTTGAAGGAGGGTTGTGTTTCTCCAACTGTGTAGAGTACAGGATGGTTTTTTTTGTGTAAGTGGCCCTAAATTCCACCACAGTTCATCTTGTTAATAGTGAATTGAGGTAGGTGCAGTGCAGTGTTGCTGTGTCTTTGCCTTTACTTTAGGTGAGATTATTGTAACAAACTATTAAAGATTTTTGCTTGAAATTCACTTGTAAGGTCCAATGGGTGTAAAGAATATTTGTCTGCCCCCATAATGGGATAAGCCATTTGCTTGTGCTCCCATTGCAGTGAATTTCCATTTGTTTCAGGGTACAAGTAGGGGTATTTGGAATTAATATATGCGGGTAAGTTTAAAGGGCAATATTTAAAGTTGGCTGGGCGATAGGTACTTGTTTCTTAGAGCTGACCCCCTATTGTATGGAATGAATAGTTGAATGCTCCTGTCATTTAAAATATGTTCCTTTTCTGATTACCAAGGAGGACATATCAAATAGATTGTAAGGGTCACTTTAAAATTTGATAGCTTATTTCTGGGTTTGAGTGTCGTAGCTGGGCTTCCAGCATTTCATGATGATGGTCACAGTAGATCTAATTATGTTTATGCCTCTCATTACGATTGGCAAATATAATTTATTGGAGTTAACTTTTATAGCCTCACTGTTATGCCTCTCCAGTACATCAGAAGGGACCTTAATTTAAATAGATGATATCCATGGAGGTGGGAAGATTGCTAAGCTATTGCTGTGCTGCTTTGAAGATACCACACTGTCATTGTTCTCAGCTCCCTATTTTAACTACCAGTGACATTTGTGTTACTAGCCCCACATGCTATTTAGGGGGTTTTGCTTTCTTTGGTCAAAAGTCTGAGAGAAAATTTGTGTTGAGTGTTTTGTTGGGAAAGAATCTTTACAGGTATAGAATTTGGAGTTTTTTGAGAGAAGTTGCTAAATAAAAAAACCAAAGCTGCAGCAGTAGATAAAGCTTTCATCATCTAAAACGGGAAGCTACTGTTATTTAAGTAATTGCAACTATCTTATGTGTTGTAAAAAGTTAGAATACCAGAAAGTTTCCAAGCAAAATGCAGGCTTTTCCAGAAGCTGTAGTAGTACTCTAAGGAACAGGAGATCAGGACCTTTTCGGCAATCTCTGTGGCATTTTCTCCATCCATTCTTGAATGGAGAGGTAGAGGCACAACATATTAGTTCATCAGCCATGCAGTGTAGTTCCTTGAACTGTTATCCTATACCAAAGTTAAGAAAAATAAATACTGAAATTCTTCTTAATTGATAAAAAAGATATCTCTCCATCTTCAGACTCAGGTGGAAACTATTGGTTCATAGAACCATGGTTACCTGCAATTATTGCCCTGGGTATGTTTCACAACAGAAGATACCCTGAGGCACACTCTGCCCTGGCAAAAGGTTGTTTCAAAAAGTATAGCAGGAAATCTAGTTCACAGAGATGTATTCTATACTGGCAGAAAAGTGCTTCCAGCAGTGTAGCAAATACTGCTTCCCCAGACAAAATTATGATACACTGGCAAAAAGACAGATTTTGGTGGTTATAAATTGTCTTGAACAAGGGTTTTTAGCAGTCTGGAATGGTCTTAAAATGATACATTAACTGATATTGTTTTACTGACTGAAGTGTTGAGCCTGCTTTGAAATTGCAGGAAAGCAAGCCAAACTCATCATCAGAACAGTATGACAAATTATCTCTGATGTGTTTATTCTAGTTGTCATTTGGACTGAAATTAGGGATAGACTATTGACTATCTTCTACTCAATCACTGAGACAATGGTATTCAGTCATTCCAACAATATCTCTATGCAACAAAGTTGCAGAATATGTTATCTTGAATGTGCCAAGAACCATCAGAAGTTCTGTCTTCAAAAACGTGGTCCTAACTCAGACAGCAGCTGGACCTCAGTGCTTTTACCGACAAGCAGGGAAGCACACACAGATGCTTTCTGCACCAGCACGCCGTGCTCATCTCACAATGTTCTCTGCTGTAAAAGGCTGATTGGCAGATATTGGAGATAACTACAAACAGATGGAGGTGATCTCTAATAGATCCAATACAATGTCAACCTCTTCCAATAGAGAGCATCAGATAGACATTTTCTGATGGCCATTTAAGATGTTACTTCATTTAAAAAATGATCATAGTAGTCACCTTTTGATTTGGAACCGAAAGACTTCGAGCTAAATGGAGACTAGCTGGCACGCTTTGCTCTCGCTTGGAAATTTTGTAACTTTATCATGGTACTTGATTTATTTAGTTGCTATTCTAAGACAACAAAAATCAATCTCTTCACACCTCTTGATATAGAAAACTCTCTCTGTCCAGATCAGACAGGTTGTGTTTTCAAGCAAACATAATCCTTGTGCCAACATAATATATAAAATGCTAATAGTGTAATTTTAAGAAACTCTCTAATAAATAAGGTTTTGATACTTCTTGTTGACATTTAAGTTTCTGTTGGTTGTCTTCTAATATTTACTTTGAATGAGCTAGATAGCTGATCTGGGTTTGGTTCATGGAGCATGCACAATCTTTAAAGGGAAACCTATAGGAACTACAATCTTGTCTGTCTTTATAATGTAGAGTTGCACAAATCACGCCACTTCTCTAATTTCAAGCAAGATTTGAGCAGGAAAAAGTGATTCAATTTCAAGAATGATTTTGTTATTGTAAGTTTTGGGTTTGTTTCTCTTGGGAATGAAGACAGTTTGTACATCACTGGTGAAAGCGGACACAGTCCATCTGTCTTGGACAGGTTTGCCCTGGAAGCCACTGCCAATCAGGCAGGGTGCTGAGGAGCTGGGAGCATGAAGACAAGATTTATTTTTTTTTTTTCCCCAGGGAAAATCACCTTTCCAGAACTCCTGGGGTTGTGAGGAGTATACCATAGCATTATTTGGATTATTGGACATTATTTTTTAAAGTGTTTTACATATAGAAAGAAATTTGTAATATGGTACCATACAGAGGCCAATATATGAAGGCAACTTTTTTTTCTAGAGCTTTGCTAAGTTGAAGTGGAAAACCAGGAGCTACTTCTAATGTAGACACTTCAGTCCATCTTAATGCCTCTCTCAGGCAATGCAGTTTGAGCAGACTGGTTACTATGTAAGATTAAAGTCTTAGCTGAAATGATTTACATGTAAGGAGTTAACAGCATAGTAAGTTTACCATGTGATGCAGCAAGCATTCTTACCTCTTTTTTTCCTACATACGTGGACAGGGGTCTTGTTAGAAAGTCTTTCTCCGGGCTGGGATTGCAGGAAGCGGTGGAGGTGAGAGAAGCAGGCAGTGCTGCCTGTAAGGGCAACAAACCAGGGGCAAAATGCTCTCGTTAATGTTGCATTCGTTTCCCTAGCCTGCCAGGGACGTGCACGGCTAACAACTCCTGCTAACCTGAGGAGGAGCAACACACCAGTCTACCACATATTTACATTTCTTAAAACTAATCGCCTTTTAATGTTTTCTTAACTCTAATTTTCTACTTATCTGCAGCTGAAGTTCAGAGTGAAATCGAACGGATTTTTGAATTAGCAAGGACACTGCAGTTGGTAGTGCTTGATGCTGATACCATTAACCACCCAGCTCAACTAAGCAAAACCTCTCTGGCTCCCATTATAGTATATGTAAAGATTTCTTCTCCTAAGGTAAATATTTTACTGGTACTCATGCTTGTTCAGTCTTTTATCTTTTTTTTTTTTTTTCCTTTTCTTTGGTCTTAAGTGCAGATAATCACCCGTCCTCATTTAAGCTCAGAGCTATATATTGTTATTCCTTCCATCTGGATGGTGAAATATTTTTGAACAAAAAAGTATCTTACTTCTGGTGTTACCAAAACACATTTTGGAAAAGATGCTGTAGCTCCACTGTTTTCATTTTTATTTTTTTTTAAAGTGATTACACTCTTAGTATCAATCATGTCAGTAATGCTAACAGTTTGTTAAATCAAAATAATATAAAAATGAAAGAAAGATTTTAAAATAATGAATATCAGACTGATTGGTAAACTTTCATATCTCCTGGTAATGTACTCTTTCATTACTCTCTGAAAAAACCTGCACACACTTTCTGAAGAGGCATTTGAAAGAGAAAAACAAATTATGGGAAGAGAATTCAGGAGAGCAATTAAAGAATTTCAACTTCAAAACAAACAAAACCAGAAGCAGCAGAGGACAATAGGAAGGGAACTTTTTAGTGCTTGTAACAGGAAAGGAGATGTTGGGAAGTAAATGAAAATTAACTTGTTCTGGATGTAAACAGCATGGGAAGTGCTCCTGAAGCCAGCAAATGAAGAATTTTATCTGCTCAAGTGGACAGTTACAAGTGTAAATACTTTAAGTTGTTATATATGTGCATCAAGTCCAAATCTGCTCACTTCTATTAATCTCTTATTTTTCACAGGTTTTACAAAGGTTAATAAAATCTCGAGGGAAATCTCAGGCCAAACACCTTAATGTTCAGATGGTGGCAGCTGATAAACTGGCACAGTGTCCTCCCGTGAGTTACTGTTAATTGAAGTCTCGTCTTTGAAAGATGCCTTTCTTTTCATTCACGAGGTTAATTATGCAATTTCTGGGAATGTTTGCCCTCTTATGGCCATATTTCACTATTGATTTTTTTTGCAGAACGCCTCCTGAGGTCTCTGGTCTCTGTACAAGGGTGCAGGGAAAAACAATTCTAGTCACAAGCAGTTACTAGGATGTGTACTGAATACATTCACCACTCAAACAAGCTCAGCATTTGTTTTACTTGATAATTCTTTAGAAGTTATTGATCTAAAAATGAACCCTCTTAGGGACTGAGCTTTATCTCTGGCAGTGCAGGGTAAGGCCAGTGGTTTGGGCAGCTCCTCTTGGGTGTATGTCACCACAGCCCATCACTGCTGGTGGTTTTGGTCACAGTTTTGGCAAAGAGCTGTGTGGTACTGCATAGCTGAGAGCTCTGCAGTTCTTCTGTTGATGTGCACTGAAACAGATTCTTTCAACTTCCACTTGTAAAGTGGAGATGATGAGACCCCAGCTGTGTTTTAAACATGGCAAGCATTATTACCTGCATACTCAACTGTCAAGAGTATGAAACCAGAAGATGAAGGGTCAGTTCAGATATGGAATTCTGCCATAGTTATGGAGCTGAGTGAGGGGGATGTTTTCATCCTTTAAGCTCCAGCTTCTCAGTTAAGAGATGAGTCTCCTCAGGTCCCCAGGAAGTCAATGAAGAATACTAGAGACCTGCGTAGTCTCTCAAAGCTGCCCTCAGGAGAACTTCTGTCTTCCTGACCAGGGAGGGAATGGAGGAAACTCACCTCCTATCTTTAGATGCCTAAAATTAGACCGTGTGACTAATGTCTTACCTAATATTTGTACAACACTTGGAAACTGTATGATCTATATTATTTGTGTTTCTTACTGTTACTAGTTATTAGTCTTAGTTTGTCTTAGTTTTCTCTTAGTTATACCAGATATGGGGAGGGAATCCCTTTTATTGCTATTCCATTTTGTTAGAACAGCTAAAAACTGCAATATTTAACCTTTCTTTCTGGATATTTGAGTTTTAAGATTTGTTCAAGCTGCCTCTTCCTACCTTCATTGACTGTGTATTACTAAGTGGAAGTCATGAGGACTCGCTTTAGCAAGTGTAACATTAGTGTTAGTTATGATTGTTGTCTTTTGTATCAATTGCATTTAAAAAAAACCCAAACCAAACCAAAACACAAAAACCAACCCAAAAGGGTGAAGTATATTAACACAAGTATTAGAAATGTGATTCATTTTTTATGAATGGGAAGTGTGGTCATCCATGTCTCTAGCTGATCTCCCTTTACCTGGTGGTGATTCTCACTAAAACCTTTCCTTTATCAGGAAATGTTTGATGTAATTCTTGACGAGAACCAGCTTGAAGATGCTTGTGAACACCTTGCTGACTATCTGGAAGCCTACTGGAAGGCCACACATCCACCTAGCAGCAATCCTCCTAACCAGCTTCTCACTCGCACACTTGCAACAGCCACTCTTCCTATTAGCCCAGGTCCAAATATTAATTTACAGGTACAGTTTTTATGCCATTTCTTCTTGTTTTTTCTATCAACTTCTTCCTCCTCCAAAGCACAGTTGTCATTTGATACTAGAATATGCTGAATATGTCTTACTGTTGTTGACAGAGTAAGAGCTTTTTCAGTAGACATTCACCCATTTTCAGTATAAAAGGCAAATACAGGCACATGATTGTTATTGCTATTGTATTCACAATAGCGTGTGTTTGCATATTGACTAGGGGGCTGGTTTTGATTCCAAGGACTAAGCCAGCCTGACTGAAAACATATGGCGATGTGAAGTGGAACACTTAAGATTTCATTGTGCCCAGGACACCACTGCGCCAGTAATACATGTACCAGCCACAAAGATTTTTATAGCTGGCCATGTGTAATCCAATCAGAGGAATAAAACTGGGCTAATACTACACACGTTACAGCCTCTGGTAGCTCTCTGACTGATGGGCACACTATCGCTAATAGGCAAATCCCAGCCCCAGAGGCCCTGCATGACAAATTGGGTTATGTGTGGAGCAGATCTGCAGATGTTGGAGGGAATCTGTTCCTATCTTCCTACAGACTTTAGAGCTGTAGCAGTTGAAAATGACTGACTGTATTACTGAAGTCTCAAGGTCAAAGTGGCCTCTCCAGTGTTTCCTTTGTTCTTTTATTCATTGGCCATTGCTGTGAAAAGTACATACTTCCTTCAAGCCAAACTCTTACACAAAACCCAAGTTCCGCTGCACCTTGTACAGAAAGACCTTGAGAAGCAGCACGTTCTGAACAGAGAGGTACTGTCTAGTGACCTGGGAAAAACAGACTTCATTCCCACCTCTGCACTGTCCTGCCTGGTGACTTTGGGCATATTTTGTCCTCTCTTTTCTCCTTCAACTTTTGCTTTGTATAATTGTATTAAGGTTTTCAGCATAAAGAGATTCTCTCCTTTGTATGTGTGTTGCATGGCATGAAGTGAGGTCTTTACAGATGCTACGTCATTCTAAATAGTGAATGACATCTTGAGGCCAAGAAGATCACACTGGGGGGTTAAAACACATCTGTCCCAGCTCAAATAATGGCGTACTATATCTAAATTTCCACCTAAGTTCCATAAATACCCATAAGTTAAATACCTATGTGAGTTAAAATTCATAACTTTGGCTAAGAAAAAGGCCTCCTTTTAGAAAATCACAGAAAAAAAATATATCTGCACCCAAATTAAAATGCTGAAAAATTGCTTTTTGTTTCTATGGTCTTGCAAAACAAATTTTTATGTCAAAGAATTTATTTCCCATTAGAAGACCACACACTTGACAGGTTTGTTCTTTAACAAGAAATATTGCTTCAGCCACCTTCCAGAGTATCTCCTTCTCTTGCTTTCAAAAGCGGTTGCAGGAAAAGAGACTGTAAGCTATAGCTCATTTCTGCCTTCTTTTCTGTCCTCAGAGCTGAAACACCCTGAAAAAATTGTGAGCTGGAAGAATTTCTGAGTATGAAATTCAGTACTGTTGTGTGCAGACTTCCTAGATAAGCTTTCTTTGCTTTGTAGACGTGTTTATTATTTTGCTTGAGGGTTTTTTATGCCTTTTGGGTGTGGATTTATAGTTCACTTACTCATTTTATTAACCACATTCTCTGGAGGAACAGAGTTTTAATAACACTTCTCTGAATGTTGTGCTATTTCCTTACAAATTAACGGATTCTTTATCTTAAGGACTAAAGATGAGAATGTATTTGCTGTTTCACAGTTTGTTTGTAGGTCTACTAATCCAAAAGTGCGACACAATGGGATTCCCTTATGGAACATAGAACTTTTACATTCCTTTTGTTTCATTTTCCTACAATACATTTTCAGTTGACATCTCAAACCTGAGCCTGTCATGGTCTTGGAATAGAGTGGGTTTATTTTCTAATCACGGTGGCTGAACCCATTCTCTCAATAGTGTTAGACCCTCTATTTGGAGAATTTAAAGTCTATGTCTGTGCTGGTTTTGTGGACTGCTCTGCAGAGAAAACCCATGCCACCAGCCATTTGGCCTGGAGGGGCCAGATCCGCACTGCAAAGTATTTGAGTCATTCTCCCCTGGGGCCAATGCAGCACCCCTTTGCCATGAGACGTAATTGGTTTTTGTGGTTTTTCAGTCCTGGGTGTACATTATAATGAGAGATTTGTGTTGCCAGCTGCCAGAGTGGTATTTTTATAGCATGATGCTGACAGTGTGCATTGCATGGCACGAGGTGCTTGAAGGTGCGAGGCCTCCTGGGACTGTTTGATATGAAGTCAGTGAAGACTGTACACCTCCTGTCTATCTGATGCGGAGCTTTGGAGCAAACTGTCCTGACAACTGTTCTCAGGTTTCCTCTTGTAGGGCAATAGTTGGCTAATTCCAAAAAAGAAGACTGGAGCAACCTCACACACACTTGGTGCAGGCAATTAGGAACTACTGGATGGAAATAGGGAGCGAAGCCAAATTGACTCGGTGGACACAGACTTCCCTCTCCTCTTTCAACACTGCCTAAACTTCTTTCCAAGAAACCCTACTTCTTTGAAATTACAATCTGAATAATGACATGGGCTTATCTCAAACTTTCCCCATTTCAGGCAAAAAAACCTTATGAAATTTGGCCATAAAGTTCCTGTACTGTGGAATCAACTCCAAATCAGAGCCCTAATTTGGTTATGAACCGCAAAGCAAGACCCTAATCCAGATTCAAACATTACCTGCTCAGTGTCCCTGTAATATTTAGGAAAAGTTACTGACAATGAATTTACCCATAAATCCCAATAGTCCTAATAGTATTCTGAAATTGTAGGCATTGGTTCTAAATTTATTCATTGCGTCCTTCACGGGTGCTCATCATAACAGAGAAGATGCATCTGAGTTTGTAAAAGTAGCATTCTGTTCAAAACAGGTTCAAATTCTGCATTTGTTCTCAAATCACAGCAATGTCAGATTTTATTAGTCATGATTGTATATACGGGTACATACATATATGGCATTTGACCATATGAGAATTTAAGGGTTTCGGGTGTGTACTCAGTGCCTTAAAAATAGTCATGGTTGTGAACTGATAAAAATGTGTTTACACATCCAAAGCAGGCATTGCTTTAGACTCTTTAGCTTTTAATTTGATTTCATTTATAATTCACCTCCGTTGAGTCATTTCTGTTCACCTTGAACACATCTATTCATGTTTACAATGACTATATTCTTTTTCTGGCAACTCAGAATCATCTTGAGAATCATAAAACAAGAACAAAAAAGAAATTTGATCGCTGTTTCTGTTACCTTGTTCTCATCTGTACAATTTGTTTCAAATTAGAAACACGTGGAGCAACCCAGCTAGTCACTAGGAAGTTTACAGAGCAAAATGTTGTCTTGGAAAATGAAGATTTGTCAAATTTATCAAATTGCTGATTTGAAATATGTTGCTTTTTATAAGTTTCTGACAAAATTCAGATTTGTTCCTGTCCAATTTCCTGTCATTTTACTTTTTGGGTTGCTAGGAAACCCACCTGCCAGGATCTGTGGCTGAAGGGCAAAATTTCCTCCTTCCCCAAGCTCTTTTCCACAAAATAAGAAGACAGAAAGCAGATATGTCCATGAGCTGCCCTGGAGGCAATCCTTATTTTTAGACAACTCTGAACATAGGAGGGCAAACTTTAGACTAACTTTGGTAAATTCAGAACAGTCTCACAAACAAATGCCTGTATAACTGTTAAAACCTACTTTAATTTTGTGCCACTAGACATGATTTTGCCTTGACATTCTTCACCTCATGTGAGAAGGATAATTCAATTTTGTCATAAACTATTTCTTAAAATTTTGCAATTAAGCTTGAAAAGTCTTTGGCTGTGGTTTGGGAATAAAAGCAGGTTAATGTAATGAAACCTCCAAATGAGTTAAATAATGCCACTTGTTCATTTTGCAGTGATTTCAAAGCATTATGCTGGTGAAGAGTAGGTTTGTTATTAGCTGGTAATTTTTATTTCAGTCTTTTAATAGTAGTGGTGTGTTAGGAAATTCTGTAGGTGATAATATCGCTCTCCTCCTGCTTTTCTTGGCAATGGTCTGTATTCTTGAGGTCTTAAAATTATGAGGTCAAAGTTTAATTTTTCATTACCATGAAGAAATGGAATTATTGCTGAGAAAAACAGAAGGTCAGTGATACTATTAGTATCATAATACAAACTTTATTCATACTAGATTCAATTGCAATTTTTTCTTTAAAAAACAAAAAAAAAAGCTACTCTAGAAGAGCCAAGGTTTTATACTTTGGTTCTCTGCTGGAATCCACCTCCTGAGCCCTCTAAAATCACTTTCCCAGAGGGGCTGTTTCCAAGCAGGCATCTGTAAACTCTCAACTGATACCTGCCCTCCCTGGCATGACAATACGTCCTATTTAATTTTTCTGCAGTTTGTCCTGCTTCTGCCTGCTCTCTTTTTGTCCAGAGTGGGTAGGCAATTATTGCCAACTGGAATAATCAGAAATATCACAGGAGATGAGGAAGTGTCACAGAATAACCCAAGTGCCACCCTCCATTCTGATGAGAGTGAAAGGAATTGTTTGTATTATAATACTGAATTTTTAGTAAAAGTTGAATTCTAATGGTTTTTTTTCTAGTTTAGATTCAAAGTGGATCATTGTATACTGAAATTTTATTGGCTTCATGATACTTTCTAGTTGAATTTGATGTTGGGGAAAGTTTTTAAATGTGTACTTCATGGTCGTGAACTTACTGCTGGTTGTGATAGCAGGGATCTCAAGGAGACCAGAGGAATGACCATTCAGTCCCTGAACGCAGCGGTTCACAAATTGAAGAGGAAGCACGTGTTGAACCCGTCAAGAAATCCCAGCATCGCTCTTCCTCAAGCCAACACCACAACCATCGCAGTGGTGTTAGAGGCCTTTCTAGGCAAGAAACTTTTGACTCAGAAACACAAGACAGCAGAGATTCGGCTTACGTAGAGCCAAAGGAGGACTACTCACACGAGCACGGTGACCACTATGATTCTCACAGGGATCACAATCATAGAGACGAGTCCCACGGGAGCAGTGATCACAGACACAGAGAATCAAGGCATCGCTCAAAGGAGAGGGACCGCGAGCAGGACCACAATGAATGCAACAAACAGCGTAGTCGTCATAAATCAAGGGACCAATATTGCGACAAGGATGGGGAAGTGATATCGAAAAAACGTAACGACGCAGGAGAATGGAACAGGGATGTTTACATCCGTCAGTAACTTTTGCCTCCGGCAGTCTTGTGTTTCTTTGAAGTCTTGTAACAATGCCCCTTGAAAATATCTTCGGGTTCTTCATTGCAGAACATATGGTATCCTTCTGTATGCTGATTTGTATTGCTGTTGCTTGCATAGCAATAGCATGAAATAGAATATTCATATACTTATTTTTTTGGTTAGTGCTATATGAATTAGCGTACTACAACTGCAGAGTTCCTGATGTTGTACTACGCCATTTTTCAAGCTGTTTTTTGGTAGCTGCCACTTGAACAATATCTGTTGCCATCAAGGTGTTGTTAGTGTTTTTTAAAAAAAGGTACATTTGATGTTTAATAACTTCCCGTGTATTCAGCAAGCCAGAATCAGCACATAAAAAAAAATCTAAAACTTTTTGTCTGCTCTGATTTTTAATTTGTATGCACTTGATTTGCATATTGATTTAAGAGCCACTATCTGTTGCTTGTACCTCTGGTGGACTCCATTTGAAGACAGAATTCAGTCTTGCCTTACACACAGGGGATCATAAAGTCAAAATCTATTTTCTATGTACTGGTACTGTGTACTGTATATACAGTTTATAAATGTTATTTCTGCAGACACCTTCTTACTATATAAGTTTGATCACACTGTTTTAGAGTCCTAATGCCAAGTCAGCAGATTTGCTTTTGAATTACTGGCAACTGGAACTAGCCTCATTTTAGGAAATCTGTAACAGTGTTCAATCTAAATACTTTTTCTTCTGTAGCAGAAAGCTTATACTTATTGTAAATACGAATGAGTGCTTGAGATAAAGGGTCTAACTCTTCTACCTTACGCTGTCCTTGCAAATCCAATTCTGCATTTTAAATTTATGGTAAAGAGAACGAGCTTACCACTATAAATTATTCTTCTCTGTACAGGTCACGACATTGCAATGGACACAGCTTAATTTTTGTTCTGTTGTCAGAATAACAGAGCACACGTGACAGAGGTGTGTATGTGAGTGGGTGGGTGGCGGATGGGCGTACGTGTGCATGTGCACGTTAGGCAGCAAGTGTGAGAATCTACTGAAGAAAACAAAAGTTACTCAAAAGCCCAACAAGTCTGGTCCTTCATTCTGTCTGTTAATTTAAAAATCCAAATTGCAGTCAGGGAACATGAGGGAGTTTACTGGCCCAGGTAATTGAGAAAGCATAAATCTGCTGGCTCTTTGTTGAGACTTCAGGAGAGTAAAACCAGGCAAATGTTACTGTGAGTGTTTCACTGGAAATGTCAAATCTTTGTGTTTTAGAGTATTTGTTTTAGTAAGAAAAGTTTACACAGCTTGTGGAGAGTTATTTTGTTGGAAAATAAATTTTTGTAGCTTCTCCACTTTTTCTACACTTGCCAATTCCTCTGCATTCCCACTCTGCAGCCAGCTCACTGCTTTCCCTTCACCTGAACTGTTGTGCTGCTGGTGAGGGCTTAGAAAAATGACTGTGACAAAATACTCTTGTTAGGAGCTTGCTAGAGAAAATGCATTGAAATCAGAGGGAGTGAACACAGTTTGTTTTGCATTGAACACCTGTTGCACTGGTAAGTGGGGAGAAATTCACTATTATTTTTGACTACAGGTTCCATACCCTTGCCTAGTGTAAAAGCTGTTCTGCATCACATAGTCTTTGTAGTAATTGTAGGAATGAAATACTTTCTGTATTTCACTGTAAATAGCACATTATATAAAGGCTGTAGTGGGATAATAATTAATTTAGCTGGAAATTCTTTTTATTTATTATTTTAATTCTAGGAATATCAGCATTGCCTGATTTTTGAATATCATTTTAGTGAAATGGATAAGGTATATGGCAGGTGCATGTTTTCTCCAATCTCCTAATGCAACGTCCAAGCAATTCACTTTAACTCCCTAAAACATACTCTGTCCTCCCTCTTCTTCCCCTCTCCCTGATGCTTTATATGCATTTTTTACAACAATGTGAGAGCGCAGAATTCTGCTGTCATGATACCTGGCCCTTCCTCCCAGTGCTGCTGACTGTTGTGGTTATTCAAGGGTAGTATTTGGCTCAAAGCACGAACTGTGAGGAACACAACGAAAAGGGTATTCTTCTAGAAATAAAATTCTCAGCGTTTTTCTAAACTAAATGACTATGTAGACAGAGGAAGCATAGGTAAGTAGAGCTGTTATATTACTAAATGGAGATATAAGAGTATATAAACAGTGGCTTTTGATAGGAGAGGATTTTCAGGGTATCAGTGGAAAATTACATTGAAAGACTTTGTTGTTTGAATCATATCAGATCACATGTAAATGGGAAGAGAAGTTGTATTGTCTTGCTCTCTACAGCCTGGCTTTTGCTATTTTACCAGCTTCAGTAACCGCTGTTGCTCCCTACAACTGTTACATGACAGCTGTGTCCTCCAAGAAGTGGTCTATGGATTCCACTGCAATACCTTAAATCTTTTTGTTGTTCTTTTTTTTTTCTTTTTATTTTTTAACTTCTGCTCCATAGAGTGTTTATTTTCCACCTTTCGTAAAGTATTTTTTAAGGAATGTTTGGCAGAATTGCAAAGCACTGTGTATGAAAACTGTGGAGTAGGTAGCCATGTATAGACAAATACATACAAAAATAAAGAGCAAAACCTTAGTGTTTAACTAGGGCCTATATATTGATTTATGGACTATAAATATCACAAAAACAGGCATGTCCCAATCCAACTAATGAGGGAACGGTGTTTTGTATAGTGCTGCTAATTATGTACAGACAACATACTAACACGTGCATTTCTTAGGCAGACTCACTCAGTAGGTTTTTATTAGCCTGGCTAAGATACTTTCCTTCAGTTACTGTTTTAAGAGTGATAAATCATTTGTAATGTGAGCTTGTACTACACATATTGCACAATGCCACCTGCCTGCTGAGCACTACTTTGAAAAGCACTTTAACAGAATTATTTTAATAAGAAGCTTTAAAAATACTCCAACTGGAGGACATATCAAAGGTTATTGTGATGAAATGTCTTTGCAAAGTTTTGCTAATAGAAAGCTTAATATTATTGCTTGCAGTAGGGTACTAATGAGTTCATATTTCTGTATCTGGTTTCAGGAGCTTTGACTCTGAGGAATGGTAGAGGTCCCAGTGAGCTCCAGAGTCTTCTTATGTATGTGTGGTACAAAACAACCTGTAAAATTTCTATTCAAATGAGCTAAAAAGATGATGAAACCAGTGAGACAGAAGGAAAGGGAGGAAGAGAACATGATTAAGTGATACATAGGTCTTCTCAGCTCTTGCCCTATATTTTTCTAAAGAATTTCAGTATATGGAAGGAATGGGATGCATTTTAACATTTACATGTACATATATATATGTTAGATGTTAACCTTATTTTTGTATATCTTTTCAAAAGAATACACATCAGTGCTGTTCAGCAGCCTGAGTCTACCCCTTATCAGTTGTTTAGTGTCACACAGACATCTCGGAAGAAAGAATTCTTGAGGAGGGACTGGAAGGAGGTGAGAGTAACTGTCTCCAGTCCTGCTAAGGGACAGCACAGTGGGTATGAATAAGCAAAGATGTTTGTGCACAAAGGCAGCATCAGTAGGAGTTAAGAGCTGAAAGAAATTATTTTTAAATCAATCCATAAATTACTGCCTAAAATTTAAAAAATTCATCTAGAATACTCATGAATTCATATTCTGTGTCTGGCATCAGGAGTTCATAATTTGAGAAGAGTTCCACAATTTTTGCTTCTCAAGGTGTAAAATTAAACAGATAGTTTCTCCTAAGGATTTGGCCCTAACTAATGAAGACTGGCTGTAAAGCCACAATGAGTTTTGAGTGGAGTACCTGTTCTTGCAGAAATCTGTAAACTCTTAACTTACAGCCCTTATTATAAATGGAAGATAAGGAAATGAAATTCTACTCATCAAACCCTGAAAAAAGGTAGAGACCTATTTTCACTTCTCCCTGCATATCTGGTTACTCATCCTATACCTGAAGTTCCTGCCCAGGCCTAACACCCTGCCCCTTAATACTCACTGTCTTTTATAAATTTGTTAGTAATTATCATTTTTAAGCTCCGTTGGTTTGTAAAGTCATAGTCACAGTCTGTGACACCTGCAGAGTTTTAATGTGGTCCGTTATCATCCCGAGCTGGAATGCACTGAGTGGTCTGATTGCTTTTAAGTCAGTGTCTGGCCAAAGTAAAAACGTCAGTGTCAACCACCTCCTGCGTTAGTTACTAAAGTCTCTTCAAGCTTTATTTTGGCTTGTGGTTACATTTGACTTCTAATTGCTTTAATGCATCAGGCTGAAAGCTATTTCCCAAATGCTTTTGACTTTAATTCTATCCATCCATGAAAATAAAGCACATTGCAAAAAAACTTTATTACGTAGTCTAGAGGAAGAACAGAGAAATTATTTTTCAGAGTGTAATATAACATTGCTGGTGTACATTTACTTATATTTATTGCAGATCTTTCACCAAAATTTTAGTTCTTCTATCATCTGTAAAATATGTGGATGCCTTTTTTATTGTGAATGGTTTTAATCAGATATTATTCGATCGAATATATTGCTTGGCAATTTGTCTATAATTTATTTCCCCACTTTTATATAACAAACTGTTACATATGAGCTTACAGTAGTTTTATAGACAGTTTCTTTTTATAACTTGCCACCCTAGAGATGTGTTCCTACGCAGCCCAAAAAAGATTTATATCAGATATAATAGAGATTAAGCTTGTTCTTCAAACTCATCCATGGTCTCTTTTCTTATTTTATTCTTGCCACTTTTATCTATCATGCTTACCTACTCTGCAATGACTTCTAGCAGTACAAAATTGGATTTGCTTATAAATTTTTTAGTTGTGAACAATTAAGCATAAAAAGAAGAGTCTTTATATTTTAAACTAGCCACTCCAAAGTAATTTCTTGTTGATCACTACCACCAGACTATTTCTTACTAAAATATTCCCTTTTCCTTAAAAAGCATCTGAAATCCTATGATCTAAAAATTGGTGGACTCCATGATACTGAAACAGGAAAAAGCTGTATAATAATTTCATACTATACTAGGCTGCCTATTTTAATACCTTTATATTGACCAAGATAAATATTTAGATTTGGCACTATTACTAATCACTATTTCTGCAAATAGAGAAAACTACTTTTCAGACTTTCTTAAAGACAGGATCTGATTGCATGCCTAATCTATTTTGTAGGGTTAATCTTTCATGACAATGACAATAACTTTTTTAATTTAATATATAAATACCTCATATAGTATATATAAAAATATATATATATATTCAATTGTGCTTCAGCACCAAACACTGAAGCATAATGATAATGTGTAAAGCATTCTTATAAGGAAATTAATCCTATTATGTATTACAAATAGATATACACCATAAATCAAAATTGTGACAGTGAGAAGCTATTCTTGCACTTCTAGTTAAAGTCACAGTAAGATTGGAAAAGACAGAAAGAAGGGCATCCATCCAACTTTAGTGATCTAACTTAGCCAAGCCTCTAGTCAAAGGAAGGATGTTGGCTCCTTCAAGGGATGATCTGAAGCATCTTAATTGAGTTTCTGTTCTGAACTGCCTGATGGAGAAGTCTCCTCTCTCACCCCCTCCCCCCATTACAACAGAGAGAAGGGCCTAAGGGAAACAGCTGGGGCTTATCCCTTTAATATGGTAAGTGCTCTTTTAAGTGTAGCAGTTGACTTCTGCAGAAGTCAATTAGTAATTTTTGTCAGATGAAGTCTTGTCTGCAATTACACTGGAATCAAATAGAAGTCACTTTTTCTCCCCCCCCCCGAAACTTGTCATATAAAATCAAGTGAGATTACCTTCTTGAAAAGCCTGATTATCATTCAAAACTAAAGAAATCTGGGAAAGTCTCAACAAATCTTCCACTAAAAATTCAGAAATCTTAATTCTTTCAAATTCAGCATTGCACAAATCCTGCTACTGAAACTGGAGGCAAAGTTCCTTACTCTATATGCATCCACAAATTTCACTATATAGTCTATGTGTGCTGATTAATGTTTACAGAATTTATATATTCTGCAAAAAAGAAAATGCTTTTTTACTAGCACTGAGTCAAAGATTTCAACATGCACTTACAATAAAAAGACTAATCCCTTTTGTTACCAAGTAATTATTTTAGCCGTATTTAGACTAAAAAGACTATAATTTATAGTATGAGCTTTCATGATTCTAAATAGGATATTTCACCTATGAAACAAAATTACTTTAAATCTTCTTTAGACATGTTGTGGTTAATGGCAAGGAGGGACCAACAAGAGTAGACAAGTAGTAGACAAGAATGCCATCCTCCTATCCTGCTAGGTTAGGCCTTACAGAGGATGGACTAGTCAACCTTGGCAGAACAGAAGAGACATTTGTTTTCTTTAAGAACAGTAGAAAATATATGGTATCAAAACATTTATAGCAAATATAAACAACCAGACTACTGAGAAACAGAATTGTGTAAATTGTTTTGATTGCAAGGAAATGCAAAAGCACTTCTCACAGTATAAAGACAAATTATAAAAGAAGTATCGGACTTTTTAATCCAACCAAATAGTTATGTGTGAAAAGGCAGACACTTTTCAGATAATGCTTTTAAAAACTGGAAATTGATGAGTGAGAGGAAACAACCCAAACACACACAGATGTCAGTTTACGTTTTTGAACTGTACTTACCTTTTCCCTCTAATTTTAGTACTACTGTCAGTTCCAGCAGTAATGAGAAAAGAGACTGCTGTTCAAGTGGAGAACATCTCTGGAACTGAAGCACAATTTTCAAATACAGCTAAAGCCGTTATGAAATTTAGGTTATTAAAACTTTGAACAGTGTATTAAGGCAGTTCTCATTAGCATGCTTCCCCAGTTTCAATTTTCATATGATTTTAGCTGGTGATGCTTTCTAACCAATAAAGAGTTAATATTCTTAGTTGTTTGAAAGGTGATTTGCAACATTTCAGAGTATTATGCATTGTTTTCTGTCTTTTGATATATTAATCACAACTGTAGCCCCTTCTGTTGCAAATGTTTGATTTTAAAACTGTCACTTGTCAGCCAGTCCAATAGGCTATTTCAGAACCAATACAGTTTATGCATGGGAAGTTTGATGTTAAAACAATATTTATTTACATTCCCAGAGTGAGATGGTTTAATATATTCATGCTGCTATAAAAGACATGCTACAAAGCCTAATCGTTATTTTGTGTATATACTATGTGTACAGAGAATCTTGCTTGTATTAAAATAAAAGAGAAATGAGGTTCTAAGTATCAATTTATAAAACAGTTCTTTGTAAAATGTTACAGTGTTACATGAAGCACTATTTAACGAAACATTCGCTATCAGTAAACCTCCATAGAACTACCTTTTCCAAAACTCACAATAATAGTTCCCATCTGTTTTATTTATGTTTGCATTTCGTAAAGTAGCTTACTTCCTCTCCCAGAGAAATCCGGTTCCTACACTTGCCGCACAAGATAAGCAACTCACACTGGGAAAGAGAGACCAGACAGCAGTATGAGCGAACATACTTGTCATTCATGCGCTGACCTGCTGTAAATACAAAAGCAAAGGGAGACTTAAAAATGATACTCCCCTTCCCCCAACCAGGACTGACTTTCTGCAACCTGTGGCTCTTTCCCAGCAGAACAGCTGGCAGGTTTCACGGCTGCCATAGCAACCCTGCCGTCAGCCCGTTGGCTTGGCAACATTGCAGCAGTAAGAAACGCACTTCACGTCCCAACTGTTCTTAGACGCGCAGAGGCATTTATTCAGGTCGCCTTCCTAAATGCTTACTTACTGGTCGATTTCATAAATTTTGCAATGAAAAATCCTATACAGTCCTTATTTGCCAGTGAAATCAGATCATCTTCCCTGGAATCTTGCAAAGAATTCATATCCATTCCTTGCAATGTCACAGCAGATGGCTCAAATCTCTGCAGCAGCCTCAGCTGATCAAGCGACAGTCCAGCTCCCCTCATGCCTTCTCCTCCAATGTGAGGTTCCTTTTTTTAAGTAACAAAGAAACACAAATTATTGCATCAGTAAAGTTCTTCAGTGCTCTAAATGTAGAGCTGCCTACCTGTTAATGCGGACAAGCTAGGTTTAAATCATTCACAGCGGGAGGATTTAGAAGTAATGTGGCCCTTCTTTTCTTGCCTTCATCTGGCCAATATATATATACAAGCAGATATACAAGGTCCAAAGTACTTTGAGGAGGTGGTGGTGCACCTAATCCACTTTAGCTCAGTAGTTTAGAGCACTTATTGAAGACACGTACACAGGTCTAAATCAATTTATTACTCCAAGGACTGAAGCATCACAAGAAAGCTGTTCTCATCAGACAATAAGAAGATCTAAAGCTTTTAGGTTACCACTTTTGAATGATGCATCACTTCTGGGTACTGACTAATAGCTATAAGTCAAAAATAGTGATTCCTTAGCCAGTTACTAATATCCTCAGTAACAGAAATACCAGGATTCTTCACGTTGAAAACTTCAGCTGGAGGGATGGAAAGCCCCAATCCAGAATGCTTTACTGCCTGAAGAGGCATCATTTTGGAAGATGATGCAGCAGAAAAATCTGAGCTTCAGATTTGCTGTCATATAATTAGACTAACGGGTAAATGTGACTACTGTTACGTATGTGTTTATATGAGGCAGAGAAAGAAAGAAAGGAACAGCTTACACATCTGAATTCAGGAGATGACATTTGGCATCAAAATCCTGGAGAGGAGAAAGGCTAAAAATCATAGCCCTTTTCTCAGCATTTCTTGTGAGTAGGCTTGACTGCTTTTTATTAATACACTGATTCCTGGAAAAAAATCTAATTCTTAGCTGGTTTGTTCTTTCAATGCATTCACTAAGGAGATAGAACAAAATGTGCAAAAGCTGGCATTGCGGTATCAAAAATAGATCTCCTTCGTAAATCTAGTCTAGTGTAGACTATAACACAGCCTTCAGTAGAGTATTTTTTGAGCCATCACACTTTGCTAACACATGACCTCACCCAGTCAGCACATGGTGCGAGTTAGCTGCTTAAGCATGTACTGTGTGCTGTAAAGCTGGGCAGCCAAGAGGCTGCAGCCTGATTCTTCTCTTCCTTTCTCTCAGCAGGATTTCAGTGCCTTCCAGGTAAGACACAAAAAGAGGTGTCCATTGCAAACTGAGAAAAAATAACATACAAAGGGAGACAGACATAGCGACTTGAAGTAATGTAATACAAGGATGGAAAGGTAAAAGTCTAGGGAAAACAGTATTACACAGGGTCAAGCGACTTGCTCAAAGACAGACCAATTTTTTCCTCTACCTTCTCCTTTTTCCTTCCAGTTAAGTTACTGCATTTAAGCTGGCATACAGTATCTCCTATGTAAGCCCCTAAGAGGAAGTAAGTCTGCACAAAGGACCAGCTGCCACGCAGTAACCTCCACCTACAAGATCAACTGCCTATGGCTCCATCTCCTGGTTTTTCCCTTACCCAACGTGATTCCAGCATTTGTTGCCAAACTGAGAAAGAGGAGGGAGACAGTGGACTGGGTATATAAGGAGGTGTCAACTGAGAGACTAAAGAATATGGGAAATACATAGAAGAACATGAGGTAAGTCGACCCTAGACCCCAGTTTCCTGTTCATTGGAAAAGATCACCTTAGTTTACACTACTGGGAAGTGGTTACAAGATACAATAAACTATCTGTGGGTAAACAATTCAGTGTCATCTCATTTAAAATATACTATATACAAAAGCTTAATTTTTAAAGATAAGGCATTGGTGTGTGAAAACTAGTGCTTTATTCAAGGCAGGTATTAATGGTGAGAGGAAGTCTATTAAGCCAGAATTAATCTTGCATGTGAGTTAATAGGGCTTGTGTTTTGCTTTGTCGTTCTATCGAGGACAATTTTTATGCTGTTAGGTAAAATGTATAATCTCAGTTGAAACAGCTGGAACTGAAAAGTTCCTAGTAAATGGATGGTGAGAAAGGAGGCAGGAGAATCCTGACACACAGATCTTTTAAGAAAAGCTTCAGTTCTGTTAAATCTTTACCAGCCTTTATAGACTTTCTCATTGTATACCTATTGTATATATATATTTTAATTTCAGTTAAAAGATGCATCTAAACTTCTTAAGACAGATACAAGTCATCACAGAATGTATAAGTAAGCTAAACAGGTATCAGAGTCAGACTTTTCCTCAAAGCCATGATGACAAACAACTAACACATCCAACTCACCACATCAACAAAGAGGAAGAGAGACACACATGGTCTGATGATAAACTCTCTCAAGGTGCTAATAAAGGTAACAGATATTTTTGAAATGTGTGCAGTATAGATAAAAAATTCTAGTATCTCCCCATATATTACCTCCTCCCAGACATCTTACAGGTTGACACTGACTCCAAAAAAGACAAGGTACATTTTTGGGACACTGAGCTTGAAATAAATTTTTACCCTCATTCCTTTACATAATGCAAAAATAGCTCCCAGACATATAAAATCCTCCTTCCTCAAAACACAAGGTTCTTTCCATTTAT
Organism: Aramus guarauna; assembly: GCA_013400195.1. Taxonomy (NCBI): domain Eukaryota; kingdom Metazoa; phylum Chordata; class Aves; order Gruiformes; family Aramidae; genus Aramus; species Aramus guarauna. Next base: position 362,757 of record VXBL01002748.1, on the reverse strand, counting down.
CTCCCATCCTTTATGCAAGTCTTCACTACTGCAGTGGCATTAATAAAAAATTTTCACCTTTTCTGTGAACGTGCAAGAAAAGAGAATGAAACATATGCATTAAAGAACAATTTCAAGAGAAATTTTAACCTGTCTGAACTGTCTTTTGTGTCTGTTGTGTTTTAAGTGACTGTCGTACAAATCAAAACAACCACAGTACACAGTGGGAAATTACTTAACAATCTCTAAATGAAGCTCAGTTACATACAAAAATAGATTTAAAAGAGCTTCAGAACTCCTTGTGTTATTTCTATCCACAGCAGGTAAAATTGTCTGCAGTAAAAAAAGAGATTTATTGATTGTAAATACAGGGTGTAATTTCACAATGCCAAAACAAGCTGTAAGGCCCTGATAACAAGTGAACGTCACGAACACCCGTCTTGACATGGGCAGGGAGTGTTGACCAAGAACAGAGCCTGCGGAGGCAGGATAACATCTTGTGAGACCACTCCTCTATTCCTGAAACATGTAAACAAAGACCATCTGTGCCCTGTGCGCCATGTGCCTGTAAAAGATCACCATTCATTTGGTCAGCCCTGAAGGGGG
>VXBL01002748.1:350382-361988 GCA_013400195.1 Aramus guarauna | reverse complement strand
TAAGTTTTTGGCATGCGCCTACCACCTGAAGACTACAACTACGAGCAGAGAACATCGCTGGATCCAAGGGTGGTGATATCTTCTCTCTCTCTCTCTCTTTTCTTTCCCTCTCTATCAATCTCTTTGTCTCTAACTTAATTTTCAGCACATTAGGGTAATATTGTCACACGTTTTGCTAAACCGTTACCTTTCATAGTTCTGCTAAGTTTTGAGCAGTTACGACTTTTGCCAAGCATCTATCTTTTGTAGTTCCACAGAGTTTTAAATAAATTTATGATTGGTTTGAACCTCTAAAGTAATTGCCGTTACTCCTGATTACGACGCAGAGAATTAAAAAGTTAACCTCACCCTAACCCCCTGAGTGGGACGGGACACAAGCTCACTGCATTATGTGAAGTACCCTGAAAATACTATTACCTGTGGCTGAAGCTGGAGGCATGGAAAAGTTTTCAGGGCCCAGGCAACTTGCTCCTCATTCTCAGAGAGTGTAATTGTACATGTACTATATACTAAAACACCTCCTGGCTTCAGCAATTTCACTGCCTGCAGGGAGAAATAAACAATAGTTCAGCTTATTCTTACATGCAAAGACTTTGATATTAAGCAACATTAACCAAGAAACCATTGAGCTATAATATTAAAACTTAGCACTTAATTAAACTCAAATCTTTAAGAGGCATTTGGATACTAATTCTTCTCAGGGAATATAGTAAAGGATCCCACGGATTAGAAAGATTCTTCTTTTCAAATCAGCATTATAGCTCACAGAGTTTATTAATGCCATTGAGATGATTCACCTTGTAAGATTTGTTATTCGTACATCTCTGCATATCCCAAATAGATCAGTTCTGTTTTCATCACCTGCTGCTAACCATAGATACACAATATTTTTATTAGTGATATTAGATGCCAACTGTTTCCACATATTTGGCCTGGAAGCTGTATCTATTCTACCTCTCAAGCTGTGGTTCACTTTGAATACATGTAAATCCAATTTAGACAAGTTTCATGAAATCGTATCTTTCAGCATCACCCAAGAACACTCCTCCTAGCATGAAAAGTTGCAACATGGCCTCCTGGCTTTGCACCCCATCTCATATCCCATACAGTACCTCACAGCACCACTGCATAGCAGTTCTATGGAGTGAACTTACAAGAGTCTGTGCTGCTGCAGAGAAAAGACTTTAACCTGCTCCATGACTTAGACCTTTGCAATTATTACAAATTATAGCTGATAAAACTGAAGGAATAAAAAAACCACATGCAAAGATTTTTATTTACTACGGCTTACATATACCATTCCCATGCTCCAATGAATTGATTTCATCTAGCAACAGATACGGAGGAGCTGAGAGGTTAACTGAATCCTAACGCTATCTTTACTTAACTGCTGGAAAGGTAGGGAAAATGAGGCACCATTTTTTGGTATCAAGTTTTATGCTGCAAAAGCACTGATGTTCAATTTAGCTTATCTACTCAATGATTAATACATACCACAGTGAAAAGCTTGCGCTGTAGTGGCTGGTAAGAGGTCACTTCCTTTAAAGTCAAGGAATAAGCCATGTTTGGTCTCTGTCCCATCCCGCTACACGGAGCATCCAGAAGAATGCGATCAAATGACTCTGGTAAGAATGGAGGTCCTTCTGTAAAAAGTAGTTAGTAATGTAAAATGGGTCTGTTTCTTTCCTTGAGAGTTCACCATAGATAAGGACAAGCTGTTACTGCTTCGTTGACATAAAACATGCTCTATAGATATGTCTGCAAAAGTAATCTCAGCTAAAAACAAGTCTCAGCACTGCTGGTGGTAGATTTCGTCTCCCAGAAAACTAAAGAGTTTAGTTCTGCGAGCTTAAACAATACATGATCCCTTTAGGCAATAATACTTTTTAACCTTGATTTAATAACTTGAAAGTAAAATGTAACAGTAACTCAACAAAAATGTTGCAATATGATTAGTCACAGGTGCTGAGTACAAAGTTGTACATATAGGCTGTAATGAACCACAGTCAGATCATAAGTGAACCAAGTGTGCAAATCTTTACTGAGAGAAGCCTATAATTAACCGTTACCACTGCCTTAAATAATAATAATAATTGGATTCTCTGTATAATAACTATTTCTTGTGCTGCATATATATCTGTAGAAAATAAAGCATTCATAATAATATGAAGTATTACAAGTTCTAACCTGTGACATATGCTGCCTCCACAGCAAAACAATTCAGTAACAAGGACTGTGAAGATGAGAACAATTTCTGAATATTACCTGGATAGATAAGAGAATGTGTAACTTCTATATGCAGGGCCTATACTTTGATCTGAATCCCACTGGCTCAACAGCCCGAAAGTTTCTATCACCTTAGAGCTAGAGAGACTATTCAGCTCAGCATCGCCAAGACAAAAGTGGCTCTATACATGTATCTGTGAGTAAGCAATGAGGAAGAGAGCTATATATATGCTTTACCTCCTTTTCTCTTTCTGTTCCTCAAATATTCAAGTTAGGTGACAAGTGAAAACAAGTAACTTCATACTACTGCTGCCTAGCTTGTCCCAGCACTACAAAATGAGTCTATCTGATTTATCTACCTCTGAACCATTACTACAACGTTCAAAATATGTCATGTCTTACTTGCAGGGATGTACAAAAAAGCCTTCATGATCTCTCAGTATTACAGCTAGCTCTTGTTCATCTGTGTAAGTGCTACATACCACCTACAATATTTTATGTTCATAGAAAGACTATTAAGAAAGTACCTTTATTTCTCCAAAGCAGAGGTAACTGCCAGGCCTAGGGACAAGGAAGGTGAATTATACAACCTGATTTCTAGTTAGGCTAACCAGTGACTGGGATAAAATAGAGTGAGAAAGTACAGCATACTTTGCACAACAAACTAAAAATAATCAAGACAGCAGATACCATTTAAATTGTTCCATCATGGGAACAGAACCAGTATCATAAATACAGCACTTCAGAAAAGCAAATTAAATGAACTTAAAATAATACACTGTGCTTCTATAGAACTTTCCCCTGAACAGCTGAACAAACATCAATGAACTAAACCTTGCAGCACTCCTGGGACTTAGGTATTAATAACCCCATTTTACAGATGAGGATTCTGAGGCAGAAAAGCCAAGCAATTCTGCAAAAAATATTTTTTTTTCTCAGACTAAGTCAAACAATTCAGAGTGTGGGGTTAAATGTTACCATGAAAGAAACTTTAAGGCTTCTTCAGTCTTTGATATTATCTGTGAAAGGAACGCATTTCTTTTGAGCATATCAGGTTGTGATAAGGACAGATAGTTTGAGTTTTGTATTTGCTGATAGTCACAAAAGAGTAGAAAATAAAAGAGCATTCACAGTGCTGAAGCAACTTAGGTTTCTGCCAAGATTTCAAGGACTTGTAGACCTGTGGTAGGTTTAATACTATTAGTGCAAAACTGATTACTGTTTTCTTCTAAAAGCTACTACTACCAGAGTTGTTTACTTTACCTTGTTCATCCTCTCTCTTCTCAACTGAAAGTGCCTTTGTTCCATCATAGCAAAAGGCCTTAATGCAATTCAGCTGTAGCAATTCAGCATTCTGCTTAATTTTTTTGACCTTGTTAGCTATCTTATCCATGGCTATTACTTCACCCTGAAAAAAACCCAAATTTTTTATCAAAAGCATAGGGATTAAATGAATGTGCAGTTCCTGATTTCCTCGCCTCCCCCGGCCCCCATGAGCAATATAAACAAAGAAGCTTAGTTTTCCTACAGAATTATGTTATTCTTAAATCCACACTCCAGTAGCCCTTGTTCACCCATGTTTTCCATGATACCTGTGTTAGGCTAAATACTACTCTGAAGCTGTGTGCATTCTGGCTGGCACTAGCTGCTTGGCACAGCCACTCCCTATGGGACCTATAATGTCTGGCTTCTGCAAGTGGTTTTTTGTTTGTTTGTTTTGAACTGTTTTACTGGCCATGAAGTTAGGTAAAAATGTAATCATTTGAAAGAGAGAAGAAGTCTCAAATACATGGTAAAGTAGGTCAAGAGGCTTTAAATTTGCATGGAGATGGTAGGAAACATCATCACATACAGCTCAGTCCTGAGGAAATGAGGTCTACAGCCACACCTCTGGCTTGCTCAGACTCATAACACACTTATACTTGGCAGTAGTTGCCACTCAAGTTACTTTGGGAAATACCGCAAATACTAGAATAAAAGTAGACATTGGGGGGAGGGGAATCACAATTACAGATTATTCCTTTTATGTAAGAGTCAGATTTCTGTTTTCCTCTCCCAAGGTAAATCAAGAGACACACACCCCTACCTGCTAAATGAAATCTGTAAACACAAAGGAAAGTAAAGAGTAGCATTAGTAAAAGCCAGGACAGTAATACTATCTTAAAAAAACCCCGAAGACCAAAAACCTCTACTAGACTTTCTATAGCAAATAGAACTTGCTGAGAAAACATGGCAACTTCTTTCTACTTGGTGATGGCTCTCTAGAAGCTCATTGAATGATCACATGACTAAGACAGTGGAAAAAAACAAACAAACAAACAACAGAAAACAAAAATCCAAAACTTCAGTAAAGATAAGCTGTTGACTGTATGTCACATTAGCCAATATGTAGCTCTAGGACTGAGAAGTAAAAAGGGATTTATGTTGTGTCAATTGTGTCCAGCCTTCAGCTACTTTGAGCCAAACCACCTCTTACTGGAGCACTCAATGCCCACGTGCCACCGCTTCTCCCCTGTCACCACCATTCAACCTACTGCACATGCTCATGAACAACTAACTGATTGTGCTCCAAAGTTAGGTCTGTTGCTAAAACAGTGGATTTGCTGCACCTGTGGATACAAAGAGGTAAGTCTTTCTCCTGAGGGACCCTCATAAAAAAAGAACAAGCTGGAAAAGAACAGTTCTTCCCCATCTGACCCATGCAAGCCACTGCCAGAACAACTTCCTGAAAGACATCTGGACAAAACAGTGGTCTGGACTAGGATCCAGCTAATAATAAATTCTCACGCTTTAACGATTTCCAATTCCTACTTAAAAGCTCTTAACAATACAGAGTAATTTTACATTTTGATTTTCTCATCTAAACCCAAAATACTAGTTTTTACAATTAAATCACAAAAAAATATGAGATTGATTCAAATATTCTGAAATGTTAATGATTTAATATACTGTCTATGGAAATTTAGTATTGAAGATCTGTGGATGGAACTTAAGAACCAAAAAGCAGTGCAAATTTACTAATATATTTTTTCCATATCTTAAAATCATATACTCAGAAAATGAAAACCAATTCAGATAAATTTCAACACCTGTATTCTTAATCTTTACCACTTCAACTGGAGGTAAGCACAATCAAAATATCTAAAATTACTCAGGAAAAAAACAGTTAGGCAAAGTTATATAAAATGTACATACACAGATCAAAAAAGTACAGACATAAGTGAACCCATGACAGAAACATATGCTTTTACAGACTTCCTTTATATATCACACTGAAATTCTTTACTGGAAGCTTTATAAATCTATCTAATAAATGCCTAATGACTGTCTAATGCATGTTTAATGCATGTTTGCAAACTTTCTGTACTGAAGGAAGAAACATTTCAATAAGCAAACCGTCATAGAACTGAATATGTCTTTTCTCAATACATTCACATCATTACTCACTGTACTTTCCTACTAATGCAAAGACAATCGTTGAAGTACTGCATAAAGTAACTGCAAAATTTGTAAATAATCTGATATATTTTAATAACCCCATTCCAACAAAAATAATGCCGCCTTATAAATTTTTTAGAGGAAACTTTACATATTTTTCCCCTCTCTGCTAGAAAAGAGCAACCTGCATTTCTGTCTTTTATTTTGCATATAGCAATTTAATATGCAAATTGTTATTCCCATATCCACATTCTTTTTGGCTTGTGTGTTACTTCCTTTTGTCTTTCTCTAAATAATTTTTTTGTTTCTTCTCATATTGTTACTTTCTCATGAGATACTTTTGGTTTTGTGACCTTCTATCTTAGAATGTCAAATCCAGACTAGAAATTCAGTCTACGATCATATCTGTACTGCATAATTGATAATTTTTACTGAGAAGAAAGTTAATTGTATTAGAAACTTTTTAATATTCTTTGGTACAGAGTTGTGCATTCCTTTGGGACACAGTAGTAAGCCCTGATTTCCATGTATTCTCAGTTTCATGAATCCAGCATTTTCCTGCATAACTTTGCCTTGCATGCTACAAATTCTGCCATTAAAAATAAATCAGTAACATTTAAAAAGTGAAATCAAACATATTTCAACAAGTTGACTTGCAGCAAATAAGGTTTTAAATATGATGGTGACTATTTGATAAAGATAGTCTGTGCCCATTTCAGTAACTCTGATGTGTAGCAAAATATATTGGTAAGCAGAACGTTCAAATATTAATTGTTTGCTGTTGTAAATTATCTGTGCATTCTGTCAGCTAAGTGAAGCGAGCTGTGCAAACCTACAGTGGTCAGACCTTCTTCACAAAGACAGAAAACGCTCAATGATTTCTCTTACCTGGTCATGCATTAATGTTGCCAGATGGGTTGTTTTTCCTCCAGGTGCAGCACACATATCCAAAATTCTCTCTCCTGGTTGAGGGTTTAAAATATGGCTCACAACCACAGAAGGCAAGTTCTAGCATAAAAACAAATATGGGAGAATTCAAACTTTAGGTCATGTATCAAGTCCTGTATTAACAAATGACAAACTCATTGAAACAAAAATTAATTCAGGAGTGAAGATACCTATGATATTGCTGTCAGTTCCATAACAGAAAATGAACTATTGGAATGATATAAAAGGGACAGTACAGGTCAGAAGTCTCCAGTGGCTCCTTTTTTATTTAAAGATATATCTATGACTGAAGTTTAAGGGTACATGACTACGGAGACTATAGTGCTAAAAGTCAAATAAAATAAGCTGATACTGTCACAGACACAGAGCAGTGCTGTGTATTATAAATGTTTTATATTCTTTGGAAACCGTGCAATTTTATGGTAAGAGGTAGTGAAAGCTGACCTACTGTAAGATTTTTTCATGGTTATTTTGTTCAGGTGGATTTTTTTCATTAGGGCTAAAAAGATACAGATTTTCTCTTCAACTTAAAGTCAACCTAATATTTGGAGCTTTTCCTGATTATCTACAGAAGTATATACTCTGAAAGAGGCTCATATTTGAGAGTTCATAGCCAGATTCCAAAAACTAAAAAGTTCTATGCAGAGTATCTGTGCAAAAAGAATTTCTAAGTTTTTAAGTTAACATCTCTTAAGCCACTCTGAAGTAGCTCATCATATCTCAGACACAGTATGATTAAACCACCTACATGTAGATACTGAGTTCATTCTAAATGCTTTGCTATCTTTAAATCCAAAGAGTGAATTAAATGCCATCATACACAAGGAATATATAAAGAGTTCATGTGTGCTTAGAGGATATTCATTATTCTGCAAATAGTACAGACTTTTGTTTTTGTAACAAACTTACCTGTAAAAACAAATGACTAGGGAGCACATCATCAAACGAAGGACTAAGGTAGACTGGCTCTATCATTCTTATGCCCATCCCACTGAAAAAGATGGAAAAAATATTTCAACTACTCAGATTTATAATTTTTAACAGTAATCAATTAAAATCATTATGCTTACAAATAGAAACTTGAAACAGTAATCTTAAAAAAATGAAAGAACTTACAAATCAACCAGGAAAAACACTTATATAATTTTATGATCTGATATTCTTTAAAATTACATCATTAAGTTGGGTAAACCATAACAAAAAATGTGTTACATCAAAAATTGGAACTATCTGTAAAAATTGCATAAAGCAAATTTATCTTTTTTGCATACAAGACAAACTGAGATCTCATCAAAGCATTGATAATGTTAAGAAATGCATAAAACCAGATATAAATATGTTAATTTCAATCCATAACTGCTTTTTGCTAGCCATGTATGCACTAGGGCACTGGTATATGATTTCCTACTTAGATCTTCCTCCATTTTTCTAGACTGTCTGTGATTTCAGCCAAATAACTAAAGAAATAAATAGAAAAGAAATAACTGTTTCAGAAGCCTTAGAGGAACATTGATTTGCCTGCAAAGCAAAGGTTTGAACTTAGAAGCAACCTAGAAGTTTTAAATATGGATGAAGTTCTGACACAGATTTCATTAAGGTAAATGTACAAGGAAATAGACAATGATAAAAACAAGAGAAAACAATATTGAGCCTGAAAACAATAGGTTACTGAAGATAACAAGAATGAGTATTATTTTGCATATGCACTCCACAGTCCAAAAGAAGGAGTAAGGATATGAGAAAGCAAACTTGCAGACACCAGATTTAGTGTTACATACTGTCATTTCATGTCATTAACTCAACAGGTATATCCTACCACTACTTCGACTATATTTAAGTTCTAATAAATCAGAAATGCTCTGACAATGTAATCTTTTTTTTATTAGATCTCTTGTAGTTTGTCCTCAGGATGTAAAGTTTTGGTCATAAATTTGATGTCCATGCTCTTCCACACTGCTTTTTATATGTTTTAGATGACAGAAAAGGAAAAACCACATGCTTGGGCAACAAAATAGAAAAGCAAGTAATCTTGAAATAGATAACTACCTTGGCAAATGCTATTGATTTTTTTTTAAATATCTGACCTTATGTTCTGTCCCCTGCCCCACCAAAAAAAGCCCCTACAAATATTTTAGGACATGGATAAATTGACAGGGCTGCACTTCTGTTCCATCCAAACAGGAAAGTCGTGCAGAACTATTTACCAAAACACAATTTTGCCACAGTGAGAATGTTTGTCACTTCTGTTTGTTCTATATTATTGAAGTCATATGTTATAACACAAATTCTGAAAAGGCTCCCATTTATTTCCTCCTACCTCTCAAGTAAACTGTATCTGGATACCACTATGAAACTAAATGTTGAGTCTGCTAATGCTTACTGTGATACTGTAATCATAACTGCCATCAAATTGCTGCTACCTTACTTGTGAAGTTACAGAAGACAGCAAACTAACGCTTCCCCCAAAAATACTGGAAATCCCAACATGCAATGTCTCAGTCAAAGCCATCTTGTGGTTTCACATAGGGTACAGAACACTTCAAAATGTCGTCCCATCTTCTTCTGTCCCTTTGCAAAGTTATAGGTGTAGATTGCAGTTACTATGGACTTACTTCAACAGGCCACTTGAACTAAAGATTTCACTGCGACTCAGTTCTGAAATCCCATTTCCAAGGAAAACTTTGACTCCTTCAAATTCTTTGGCTCCTCTTTTACATTTCCCTTCAATATCTGAATAAACTGACACTAGATCTCCAGCTTTCATGACTGTGCAAAGAAGAAAGGGAATTTTGAGATTAATATTGTACTTGACAGAAGTGACCAAATAATTTAGGATTTTCAGTAGACTACTTCAACTCCCATATCATAGTAAAATTCAAACTTTCTTAATGTAATCAAACAAAAAGATTAAATGATACTGGGCTTGACAGCGTACATGGTGAATGATAGCTACCAAATTACTATAGCTATTGAGAGACACAAGGTTACAAATGAGACAGCTTGTTGTGTTTTTTAAGAGGCTAGACAAATCTTCACTTTATTTATTTTATCACCACATGGTCACCCATAAGTTTTAAGCACACTGGTCAGGATTCAATCCTCTGCATGTGCTCCAAGCATGCAAGTACATCAGACAACACTAGTTCACGCTTACTTAACAAAGACAATAAGACTAAATTTGTCTAATGACCTCTCAGTAGCTAGGCAGAACACAGCTATAGCTGCTTTTTCTCTAATTATTGATTTGATACAAGTGATTATATATTCTTGTTAAAAAAATTTTCTGGTGTGGCTCTCTTCCCTCTAAGGCAACTGCTGTTCTCAATAATCCTCTAACAGTTTTACATCTCCAATTAAAACCCTCCAGATCAGTAAAGGATGTAGATATACACCAAACTCCAGCAGTGTAGTCCTAGGGCCTTAACAGACTTTCTGAGATAGAACAAAAATAGATCGAAAAGGGGGATGGTTTAAGTAATTTTGTAGAATAGTGAGCAAGCTCTATGCACTGACTGGCTGAAAAATATGGTAAAAAATAAAGGCCTCCACTGACAGCAATAAACAATTTTCCAAAATTACATTTCTGGCATGTCTGACTGGCTGGAGCAACCAGGATCTATGACAAGTCTGACTAATGACGGTTCAGCTTCCCAAGAATTCTTTGAATTCTATTCAGGAATCTTTTTTTTCCATTTTCAAGTGGCCTTCTGAATATGCATAAAGTGCCCTGGAATTCTTAAAAGGTAATATTGGTTGAGTAGCCACTAAACATTTCTTCTTTTGCATAGCTTCTTTTTACACAATATGACACAAAACATACTGTGATAGCCTACTGTTATTTGCTTAAATTTCACGGAATAAAGATTTGCAGCAATTTAACTCTTCCATCGAGCATATTTGCTGATGATTTTTTACAATATTCAAACATAAAGGATTTTATTTCACTCTCTGCTGACAATCATCCTTTCAAAATGCATATATACTGTGTATAGTTCTTAAGCTTTTTGTAGCTTATATTGGCATTCCATAAACATACAGCTTAGAGTTTGATTAGTTAAATTAAACTCAAAGCCCCTTGATAATTAGTTTACCCGCATCCGGGCTGCAAGTTCAGTGATTAAATGCGTGTCCTTGCTGTACTCTTTTCTTCCCTAGTTAGACCATCTGTGTTTAATATGGCCTTATATTTGGCCTCAAGTGGGTAGCATGAGCTTTTATTTTCCTAAGTTTTATAGTATCTTTTCTTTGAATTGATGTTGCATGCATAATTACATGCAGCAATTATGATAAATCACTATTGATTCAAAGAGGGATTTGAATATTTATGAGGTTGGCTAAAGAAGCAGTTTCAACAACTGCTACGGCAATATACTTATTTCATTATCAAGTCCTAGACTGAAAAATGTTCCTGTTCGGTGAATTGGACTTAACCACATGCTTAAAACTTCTTGAAGGTTTTTTCCTGAAAGGGAATGAAATTAAGTGGCTAGATAAACACTTTCCTGAGTCACTTTGTTTAATAATAAGAACCATGATGATTAGTAGATATCATCACAATAGAATAATGAGGCGAATCATCCAAAATGATACTGGTTTCACATGAAGTTAATTTGACCTTCAAATAAGAAATAAATAGGCTGCTAAACACTAGGCTTGTATATGTAGATTTTTTTTTATCTTGTCTCACAGGTATTGAAACAAAAATTTCCATTTTTTAAGTATCTGACATTAAAATTGAAGATTTTTCCAAACAATAGAAAAAAATACTTTTTACTAGATCTCTCATCTACAAACAACATCAAATGAATCACCAATGGATTAAAAAAAGAATATCCACTTTTTCAGATCTGTAACTTAGAACCTGACAGGATCATGAAGGCAAGTGCCTTTGTGGCTGAATGAAGAAATACCACATCTGGAAATAGTATCTATTAAATAATCAACATACATCCAGTTACCAACCAGATGTATCTGTTGTGGCATTCTTTTTTTTT
>VXBL01002748.1:275739-350330 GCA_013400195.1 Aramus guarauna | reverse complement strand
AAACCAGCAAACTTCTGTGAGTTTATTCTCCTGAACATCTGTATTGAAAGTTACAGTATTCAGTAGTAAAAAAACCCCAAGGTTTTACTTTGAACATGGTCTTTTAAAAGATTTTCAAATGAAAACAAGAAACTGAAATCCTTAAGAACTAATACTTCAGCTAGGAATTACATATGGAAAAAGGAACTTAAAACAGGCCAGGTGAAAAATAATTACATATAATTTATTATGAGCATAATGCAAAAATGGTGAAAATCTGAAAAAAAAAAACAAAACAAAAAAAAACAACAGAAAAACTTTTAAAAATGTATTGACCATAAATTACAACTATAAGATTAATTTCAGCTGTGAATGGAAAAAAAAATTAATGTCATTATTTACTGGAAATTGTCATCAAGGGGTGGCATTTTTTCTGCCCTCTTTACAACTTAACTGGGTGTAATCAGAGAACTCTTACATCTTGAGGTAGATATGATTCCAGGGACATAAACGTGTGCTCCTCGAAGTACTGCATATCCACAGTGGGCTCCAACAATGACTTCAGATGCATGTTTTTTTAAATCTCGCCTAAAACCACAAAATGTAGTTCAGTTTAAAAGAAATTAAAAGTATGCTAAAACCCCCCAAATACACTCTAGTTCATAAATGCTGGTTTTGTCACAATATAATAGAATAAATAGTTAGCTATCATATATTACATTTAAAATATTATTTTTTAGTCCCAGAGGAATCAAAGGAAAGAACCAAGAAGGAAACTAGTCCTCAAAATAAAGTAGATTCTGACACATTCTGCCACTATTATGACCCTGACACAGGAATATAAATAAATTGTACCGGGGTAGAGAAATAAGCCTCTATCCATTCCTGTAAATGATTTATTGACTGTAAAGCAATTTTTTGTGTTTAACAACTGCTAAGTAGTTCTATAATTAATGTATAACCAGTTGCAAGGAACTTTGCCAGTAAGAATTGTGAAGAAGATAGTTGTTTGAAATTACTGAAGTGTGAACATATTTGAATATAAAAAGAACAGAATGTTCAGAAAAAGGTGCTACAAAAGAGAATTAAATGAACGAATGAAGAATAAATAAAAGTATTAACTGCTATTTGAGAATGTACAGCATTTACAAACTATTACTACTTGTTACCAATCTCTACCTAATTATGATATAAACTGAATCTGAAGTATGTTAGTCTTCATTATGAACAAGACACTTTAAATAAAATGTCCATCAGTCAATTCAATAAAACAGTGAAGAAACTCCATAGGAGCAGACACACATGAAACATGGGAAATATCCAAACATATCTTAAGAATGAAGAACGAATAGTCATTTTCTAGGGGATAAAACTGATTCAGGAATCCCCTCAGTGTTACTGATCCACTCTCTGTAAGTCTTGCTCTGGACTTGATTCCAGTGGAAGAAAAGCCTGCCTGTATTTAGCTATAGTTCTATACTCCACCACAAAAGTTTTGTTCTGTCTGCCACCTACCTGACTTTCCAGAGAGGATGTACCTATGTTACATTTTCCCTATAAAAAGTTACTCTAATAAATAAGGAGAGAATTCTCTATGTTTTCTTACAACTTTTGAGGACTAAAACTCTGACCAGGTTAGGATATGGACTGTCCACTAGGTCTTAATATAAATTAAGTTGTGCTTCATTTACAGTGAGTTAGTTACCATAACTGTTTAACAAGAAATCTGTAAGTAAAATATGTGTTATGATATCTTAGCGCTAAAGACTGAAAATTTCAAACCTGGGTCCAATGACAGGAATTAACAAGATGTCCTGGAGTTTTGGGTGCTCAAGAACTGGAACGCATAGTCCTTTAAATTGCTGTTTCATTAAAAAAAAATAATTATTAAGCAGTACTAAAAAAACAGTATTTAAGTACTTAATTAGACTGAAAACTATTTTTACATTCATAAGTTATAGCTGCAGAGTGCAAAAAGCAAATGTAGTGAAAACAGTTAAGAGAGGTTGGGAAATAGTGTGTAAGGAGACACTCTGTATTACAAATACTGGTGGAAAAGACTAAACATTTCATACATTGAGAAATAACAAGGCCACAAAGGGATTCACTGAGAACTGACTTGAGGGAGTAGGACAGTGTTCTGACACTCATAACCCTACCACTGCTTTTTGCCACCTTCTGGAAGAAGGTTGTGTTGAGTTATCATCAGATCACAGTAACACCACCAGAGAAACTTGGGTCTAATCTGTGTTATCTTTTTCATGTTATTAATTATAAACCACTATTTAATTCTACTCATGTCTTAGTTAATATGCCAGGTTGGTAATACTTTTTATTTTTCTTTTCAGCTTAACTTTGGGTACTGAGACCTGAGTTGTGCATATTGTTAGGAAAAATGACAGCTTGGCATTTTAAAACTGTTTCTGTTAAAAAGACAATGTCTTCTTGCCTGAGCCTTCTAAAATATAACCTTAAAACATGCAAAACCATAAATTAGTTTGCATCTGATAAATAAGTATTTTCTCTTAAGAAAGAAAACAATCCATAAGCATACTTTTGTTAAAAACTGTTTTGCAGTTTCCTTTTCCAATATAACCACAACTCAAAATACAAAAAGTTTATGAAAAGCCAGTCTTAATTCAGCTGTCAGCAAAGTGTTTTCCCTTGAAGTAAAATATCATACTGCAATATCCATTTCCAAATTTCTACAATCAAGCTAAAATTAGCATAACTCATTCCCATTCCAGCCAGCAGAATACTGTCAACTGCCTCTGCATCACAGAAACGTCTTGGCTCCTGTCATGCAATAGCTCCCTGTATACCTACTAGCATTAATAATTTATTTAAAGAAGAACTAGATCTTTTTAGACAGAATGAAGATCTGGGATAGAGTTTCAAAATAATCTACTTCGTAAACATAATGGCTTACATATTTTCATATAAGCAAATGTTTAATTAAGGTAAGCAAATACCCAGAAAATTATATAAAGATTGAAAACAGGTTAAAAAAAGAAAATACAGCAGCTGCAGAGCATCACTCTGACTCCAGTTTCTACAACATACAAACTTTCTTACTTTCCTAAACAGTTTCTGCAATGACACATACAGCCATTCTCCTTTAATCTTAAATAAAAATGTTCTAAACAGGCTGAACACAGCATACTGAACTACAGTTTGTATCTCTGTCTACCATCTTCTCTAGACTTATGATGCTTTACAGGATTTACTCCAGTAGTACCCCAATCCTACCCAAGGTCTGGATCTGCCATATGAAAAACAATTGGTTGTCTTTTCCCTCTGTTATTGCCTTTCTTGGACATCTTAGATGAGGAACACAGCTAGACAATGCATTTTCATTTAACATTTAAGGCTGACAGGAAATCAATATGATTGCATAATGTTAATACTAGTGGACAGGTATTAAGTTAAGGAATAGTTTCCAGTAATGAAAAGCTCTCATAATCAGGCAAAAGATAAAATACCCTGTTATTTTTGTTGTAACAAAGAAATCGCACAAACCTTCTGGATTTCTTCTAACAGCAATTTTTTCACATGTTTCACTGAGGCCAAGTGGGTATTAACTCTAACAGTTGTGAAACCTGGTGGATGAGATAGATGACTTAACAGAGACTGATATTTACTCTCCGCCTCTTGTGTACCTAAAGCAGTGATAAGCTGAAAGTGAAAGAAGAGATTTTTATATTAAAGAGATTCACACAGCAGCCTGTTGCTCAGTGAAAAAAAAAAAAAAAAAAAGGAAAAAAGCACTGAATAAACACTCTGTAGAAATGGAGGAACACAGTTGAGTGGTGTACAATAGTGAGGAATGTCTATGTCTGGAGACCTAATTCCAGTGAAAATTTCGTAACTTCCTTGAAAAGGACTTGTTGGAAAACAGTCGTATTAGCAAGATCATTGTAAACAGGCAGCAGCAAGTAATCAAAAGTAACTGCTAGCGAGATCTGTGATACTGTACAAAGAACAGTCCTAAGGAAATGGAAGAGTAGATTCAAAACTATGAATTCATAACTCTTAACCTGATATACAGAAACATCATTTTTATTTCCTTCGATATTAGGAATTCATAGATTGTCTATAGTATTTTTGGCTCTACATTGGGGTAAGGGAGTATTTCTTGTCAATACTATGTGGTTAATAAGTGGTTAATTTTCTCTGTGATTGTTCTTCAGTGGGATCCAAAACTTGAGTCTCAGATTTATGCTAAGTTTAGTTGAAATATTTTTATGTTACTTTGAGCCAACAGGCATAAAGAATGATTTTATATTTTAAATAGAACTATTTATAAAAATGTGCCTAATGTGAAGACAATACCTTATTGGAAGGTATTAAAGTCATGCAAAATATTACATCAAAGGAATATTAACAACATTCAATTAGTGATATGTGTTGATGATTAGTAGTATCCATTTCACATACCTCATTATTTCTGAACACTTTGGTGAGATACTCTTCAACTTCACGTTGGAAAGAGATTTTGGGGAAAAAAGACATCTTCCTTTAGTTTTTAAAAGCCACTGGTAAAGAATTGAAATACACAAAATATTTTCTTAGCAGTTTTTATCATATTCTGTAAATTCATAAATGTAATGCAAGACGTACCCACAAACTAAGCTCCAGTTTCTGATTCTTCTGTTATAATACTACAATTTTACTGTACTCAAAATTCCAAATATTTCTCAGGATATGACTGCAACACGACTGTTAATTACATTTCAGAATATGTTCATTAATATGTTCAACATCTGCCATCACCTTACAATGAGGCTGCTGGTTTCCTTGCTGTCACTTCCTTCCCAGCCACACTTTCCGAGGCTACTGTATCACTGTTCCAAATGCAAAGAAAGTGTCACCACCTCTAAACCCTGTCCCGTTAAAGTTCCCCTAGCTATCTTTGGGGAGAACTTGCTGTTTAGACCTAGAATTCACTCACAAAGGCTCCTCACAGAATTTAGCTTTGACTCCTCTAAGTCCCATCTTTGAAATTCTTATTCTATTACATCATCATATCTCTTTGTTTTTAGAGATAATGTTCTAGTTTTTCCCTGTTAGATTTCTTTTTTCCAGTCTTAACTTCTTAGGTTTCCTCCATAGTCCCTGTTATCCAAACTTCATAATGGGGGAAAATGTGCACGACTGTGGGCAATGATTTTTATTTTTTCCATATATACTTAAAAAATTTAAAGAAGGAATATAAGTAACAGTTTTCTCTTGAGTCTGTGTTTAATTCACTGTAGGAATAGTGAAGCATTAATGCAACAGAAACTCTGCTGTTCCTTACTGCATATTTTCAAGCTGTCTGGTGAAAGATCACATGTTTAAAAGGTACAGGACATTTCCATATGTTGCTTTAATTCCTTCTGCAAAGCCCAGCTATAAAGTCCCTATTGTAGCTCAGGCCTGATGCAGCTATTGTTATTTGTAATTATTCTGTTTATCTTTCTCTGTAGGTAAAAAGATACAGTTATGTTCCCAAATTGTATCTGCCCACCCCTATATTGCCTATATTTTGAAAGATTATAAACACTTCAGTTTGACATGAGACTTCCTAAAAATTTAATAGTTTGTTTACACCAACTTAAATGGAGGGAAAGTGAGAACAAACCCTGTCAGTGAGGTTTATTCCATCCATAACAAGGAAACCTGAACACTTAAATACTACTTTTTCATTGTATTAAACATACTTGGAGAAAATACATCAGGAAGTTTGGTAGCCATTCTGTTTGAATAAGATGCTATTTGTCACTTTTATCGTACAAAACCCCTCAAAAATATCTTTTTTGCTATTTCAGATTCAGTTGAAGTTTTATTGCTAGAAGAATGTTTTCTTTTTTAGATTTAACTTTTGAGCCCTAACAAAGGCAATTTTCAGTTTCACGGGTAGGACTTTCAAGCCTTATTCCCAACATTAGCAGCCTTTGAAAGAAAGAAACTGTAATGGAATTAATGAACATCTTTTTAGAATCTAACAAAATGCCCAAAAGAATTTACCTTGATATTTCTATTAAATCTAACGGTACTACAATAGTTCACATTACAACCGAAATTACCAAAGTTCATTTTTAACATTTCAGACAATATGACATATCATGCCTCTGAGCTATTGTCCTGGAATGCCTACATTACAGGAACAAAAAAAACAAACAAACAAACAAACAAAAAAACAACAACAACAACAAAAAATCACCAAAAAAACCCATATGGCTCACATTTGGAAAGTTTTTTCTTCAGAAACATAATAAACTAGCATTTAAAAAAATCCCACACATGAATTTTTTTAAATAATTGGAATTCTGAAAATAATTAAGCAGGCATTTGAAAACTGGTAGAAATATGTTAGCTATAAGCCCTACAAGTGAATTTGGTATTAACATTATGAAGGTATCTTTTTATGACATTAACTGGGTATTTTATAACTGCAGAATCTCACAGAACGACTGAGGTGATCTCACAGTTACACCTCCATGGAAAACCAACTGCCGATCTGACAGCATGTTGGCAACAGGACTTGTTTCTACCTCATTTTTAAAATGTGACCGAGCGCTACCACGGAACATGAGCCAGTAGGTGGTCAAAACCAAAAACTCTTGATCAAAACCACTGCACACAAAGCACATAACTGCAATGAAGTTCCTGAAATGTGTTATAAAGGGGAAGCTAGTCCCATGATACAAATTAACACGATAACTATGTCAACAAATAGTGCAGAATCTTTATGGTTTGAAATTTCATACCAAAAAGGAAAAGTTATAATGTGTTAGAAACCACTATCCTTCTAAACAGGATGGCAAGTATACTACAATGCTTTCAATGTAATGAGGGCCAACAGAAAAACAAGAATAAAACCAAGGAGATTTCACTTCTCACTGTGTAGAAAGGGTCGACATCACACACAGAAGCATGATGCCACATCTGTGCTTTTAACCACGGTTAATGAACATTTTAGGCAGTCAAGGAACATGTAACAGGAGAAGTTAAGACTTGACCCTGACTAGTTCATAGGGCCTGGTACAAAATGTCACTTCAGAAGAGCTGCTCTGTCACAGCAACTGTAACACATGCATTGAAGTGACAAATACAAGAAACCCACTATCATTGTGCTTAGTTCAGGGAGAGGAACAACACACAAATGAAAAGCAATTCCATGGTTAAAAAGAGCAGTCAAAAGAATGAAACCATTGTAAGCAGCCTGGAAATTTTAAAGCCACACAGCTGGAGAGTCAGAGCGCACCCACCCAACCTGCAGCTTCAGCACTGCGTGTGTATCTTCTCAGTGCCATTATCCCAGAACAGATACGATGTAGCTTCGAAAGAGGTTTAGGGAAAGGGGATGACCTAGACGTAGGAAATAGCTTTTAAATAAGGAAAGACTAAACAGTTTGCAGTCTTCCAGGCTGGGGAACATAGTTGTGGTGGGACAGAATAAATGCATATAAATTTAGTTGCGGCAGGAAGGCTGAAGATGAAGACAGTATAGTTGCCTCTTCAAACACAACTTGGTTTGAAACCAAAAAGAGGTTTTGGGTTTTTTCCAGACCTGCTGAGCAGTACACCTTGCCCCAGGCAGGGCTCGGTGGACTTTATGAGAGCCCTTGATGGAGCATCACTCCCTGTTCACCATCTCCTTCGGGATTTCCCTGTGCCTCTGCTGGGAGCTGCTGCGGGGGACGCGACGGTAGGCCAGGGCTTTGATCTAACTTCGCACGTAAGCACTGCGAGCTGCCAAACGCAGCCAGCACCCGGAGATGCCGAGCAGGATTTAACTTTCAAAAGTTCCTTTCCCCACCCCTTCCCTCACGAGTAAAAAGTCGGCTCATTGCTATGGGGAGCGGAATTCGGGGTTCCCTCCTATATTCCTCCAGCCACCCCGTCTGAAAGCACCAAGTGGGGGGCTGGGGGGCTGGGGGGGGCTTACACCTCTTCGCAGCCTCCCTGAGGCCCTGCGCCGCACCTCAAGCCAGGCCCAGGGGTACGCACCACGACCACTGCCACCACCGCCACAGGCAGGGCGGAGCACGCAGAGCCCAGGCACCGTCCCACCCTCCCGCGGCGGCGCGCAGACCCCCGACACGCCACCAGGCCCCCACCTACCGCCGCGCCCCAGGCCGGTCTCTCCTCCTCCGGGGCAGCGGCAGGAAGTCCCGCCCCGGCAGCCGCCGGGGATTGGTCGGAGGCAGACAGGGCGGTGCCGGCTCGGCTGTTACTATGGAGCCAGACACGCCACGGCCGGGGCCGCCCGGCCCTCAGCGGGACGTCGCTCCCCCAGGGGATGGGAAGGGCGGCAGCATGGCGTGGAATTTCCCCGCGGGCAGAGCCCGCTTTGCCGCAGGGCCGCGGGCGAGGCCGTTGCCGCGTCCTCCCCCTGTGTAGGGGTTCGAGGTCTGTGTCTCGGAGCAGCCGCCCGCCTCGCTGCCGGCAGGTGCCTGCGGTGGAGCAGCAAGGCGCTTGCGACGCTGCACTAGCTGTCACAAGTTCAATACACGACTCCCGCATATAAAGAAAGTCATCCGACAAAACGTTGCTGACAGCGGTTTGGGTTTTCTTTTTCCGCATGAGCAAGCTTAAATGCTGCCGAGTGGATTAAAATAACAGCTTTTGTATTCCCACCCCTCCCGCGCGTAAGCGCCTGCGGATTCCTTTGCTGAGGCGGAGCAGGGTTCCGCCCTTCCACTCGCCCTCCCCGAGGCGCCGCCGAGTGAGAAAGCCGCGGTACCCACGTAAGGCTCAACACGCAAAAACGCACAGTACAGCACTGAAACGAGGCTGCTGGTTTAAAACGCTTTACTACACAGGACAAAAACTGGAAACCACGAGCCCTTCCCAACCATAGCGAAGGCCGCGGACCAGCCACGGCAGCGCCAGGCTGAATGACGCGGTGACGGGGAGAGGACGCAGCAAACCGGCAACGCTCCCACTCCGGGGCTGACCACCGCGGCGGGGCTGCTCCTACCCCGGGCGGGGGACAAGCATACCCCGCGGCACCCCTCCCTTGCGGGGCAGCTCCCTCTTCCCCGGCCGCGCTAGACGCCAGACCCCCCGGCTCCTCCATCGCAGCTCGCCCCGAGGAGGCGCTACCCCCGCCATGGCCGCTGCCCGCAGACGGCACGGCCGGTGCCGCTCCCGCTGAGGCCACCCGCCGTGGGCGTACCTGATGACGCACGGAGTGATGCAGCGCGACAGGCGTGTAGGCGTTGGGGCGGCCCTTCGCGCCGTGCGGCCGTTGACCGGGGGCGGGGCAACGCCATACGCCCACCCCTCCCGCCCCCTGCTCCGGGGCTGCAGCGGGCTGCAGCGGGCTGCGTCTGCCCGGAGGGAGCCGAGGGAGCCGGCACCGCCGCCTGGCTGAGCCCTGGGTGCCCTGGGGGCTCGGCGGGAAGCCGAGGCCAGGCATGGGCCTGATATTCGCCAAGCTGTGGAGTCTCTTCGGTAACCAAGGTGGGCGCGGGGGCCCGAGCCGGCCGCGGGGAGGTGGGGCGGGCGGCGCGCCCGTGGTGAGGGGGCGAGTGGAGCCCGCGGGGCTGAGGGGGCCGCGGGCAGCCGCCGGCGGTTGTCGGCTTGTTCTGGTAGCCGGGCTTCCCTGAGGGCGCGCCCAGGCGAAAGTTGGGCTTTTCTTTGTGCGGCGCCTCATGCTCGGAGTCGCTTTGTGTCTCTGACTGAGGTGGTCCCCTCCGCTGCCCGTCCTCCCTGGCTGCTCCAAACACCCCGTTTGTCCCGGGCAGCCCTCCGTGCGGTGTGCTCCTGAGTTCCCATCGCGGTGAGCGCTCCTGCCTCTCGGGCTTGCTGTTACACCGCTGTAGCGGCTGAAGCTTCGATGGACGATGAAGGTCTTGTTTGTCTTTGCGGACTCTCTGTTTTTAAGTCGGAGTCTGCTATTAAAGTCATGCTATTTTTATCTTTAGTATCAAGAGAAAAAAAAAAATCCACCAAACTTGTTTTAGGGGCTTTCAGGTAAAGATCTGTTTGTGTTTTGGCAAAAGTGCTGGTTAAATACAGTTAGTGACCCAAGAAAAGACTCTTCTCAAGCCAAGAATAAGAAGGTCCTAAGGGGACAGCCTTCCCTTCTCTCCTACCTAGTGCACCCAGCCCCGCAGTAATGGCTCATGCTCTAACCCAGAGTTCAAAACTTTTGGCTGCCACCGCCTTTAGCTCAGACACTTATCATAAAAATAGAAATTTATGTTTTATCTATTAACTTATTTGTTTTAATGAATCTTGTTTACAGAGCATTCATTGGTTAGAAAATAAAATAGTCAAGGAATTTATTGTTTGTATTGGTTTTCCTTGAGGCTCTGAGTTTGGAGCAGGCAAACTGATGTTAATGTTATTGTTCTCCCATCAGGCTTCCAAATGCATGCTTTGTTCCCACTTTAAAGTTACTAAAAATGTAGTTAAGCTTTATTGTGCAGCACTTGGCTGCCAATACAATTTTGCAGGTTTTGGGAGGCAGGTACACCTGGTGTCCCTTTAATAGTCTTCTCACCGCACATAACCCATTCTAATTCTGTAAATACCAGAGCAAAGTCTCAATGTGTGTATGCATTAACATCTGTGTATCAAACTGTCTTTTCATGGGATGGGAGTGGGACAGAGATCCAGACCATTTATGTTTCCCCTGCATACACCGTTCCACTGCATTGTTCCTCAAGTCTTCTCACAGAGTTTTCTGAATTTGTTGTTGATTTGAAGATTCTTATTGGTCTGAACTGGAAAACCCATTTGGTAAGATTCAAGGTTTCCCCTATTCTCCAGGAAACTATTAAGTACTGTCTTGGTTTTCATCAAATACTGCAATCTGTGACTCCTTTCCTTCCATGAAGGACGCTGAAAAGATGTCTATAAGCAGAGAACTGATCAGGAGATAACTTATTGTGGCTTTTAGTGTTGGTCTATATGGTACCTTAATGATGTAAATATTTATCTTCAGGAAGGAAGTCAGAGGTGCAGTTTCATTACTTTGGTTTTTTTCTTTTTTTTTTTTTTTTTTTTTTTGTTAGTACGTGACAACATTAGATAACACTGATTCCATTTCATTAGTGGAAAACACATCTATGTTACAGTATATTAATTTCTGAAAGGAAAGTTATTCTTCATACATTTAAAATGTTAATGAAAATTGGTATCACAGTTAAGATAGATGAGGCAGTACCATGAAATACTTACCATTTGACTTTTATCCCAATGAGAGGCTTCTGGGGTGTGTACTGATCTTGTTTTGTTGCTAGGGTTCTTTTTTGTTTGTTTTGTTGGGGTGTTTTTGCCCCCTCTTCTTGTGGTGACCATAGAGAAGGAAGTGAGTTTCTTTTCGTGGCCAAAATTGAAATTCTGCCTTGGAAAATTCTCTTCAAGTATAAATTTTTGACCCATCTAGTGGGAAATTATTCTCTAATTACATGACTATTTTTCTCTAAATATTATTATTAATAATAATAGAGGGTTGTGATTATTGAGTTGGTTTTGGTTGCTCTTCTAGTTTTATCAAATGTAGAGAACTTCATGGAGAATTCATAGGCTGTCCCATGAAACTGTTTGTTGAGCAGACTAGCACAGTAGCATACACAATGATTTTGACAATCTAGAGGGAATATTCCAAAGATGCAAATAAACCCCACGTGTGTGGAGCATATCATCAGTTCATCGTGGCTAGTGTGGGTTGTGCTGATAGAAGCACTTGATACTGGCAAAATGAAAGGTTAAACAAAGCAAAGATTGAGAAAGTGCCATCTGTCTTCCATCAAGTAGAGTATGGGGGAGGACGTGTGCTGAAGTGCTAGAAGATACAGAGCAGGAAATCGTTGGCATTTCACTTGACTATTAAACATGCACTACAGTTTTGCTTTACATAAATGTGAATAATAGCTGAGCTGAAAATGCCAAATCTGAAAGGTATTTGATCAATAATGTCTGGACAACATTAAAGAAATACTTACTGGTGAGCTAATACTGTTAGCTCACAAGAAGATGATAACTAACATCTTAAAATAAGCCCCATGTGGTTTTTTTCTGTGCCTCAGGGTTCAGTGCAGTTAGAGTAAATACACGATGTACAAAAAATTGAGTTCATTCAGAGTCTCTTCTGCCTGGCAGGAAAAACTTGTAATGAAGGTACTTTAGATCCTACTAAAGCACTGAATGTCATTTTATTAATTTGCACGTCATCTTTACTACCCTGCAGTTTGATTGTCTTATCTTTACTGTTGGCAAGGATGATGAGGTACTGGTAGGAAGGTTGAGAGGCTTGACCTAATCTGTTTCCAAAGACATTCAGCGATAAGTGTCTGTTGATTAATGTTATCTATTGCCATCTTCCAGCAGCATTTCTTAGTATTTGTTTTCAACTGTTTTAGCCCTATGACTTGGGTAGCATCTGTGTGTTTCTACCAGGCAGCTGAATCTATCTGTCTGTTCTGTTTCAACTCGCTGTACATGCAGCAGAAATTGTTCATTGGTTCAACCCATTTTGATTATGGTTAGCCTGTTTTGGCAAACCCAGACTGGCTTATGGTGAAAAACATAACAGTTAAAATAGTATTGCGTGGCTTTGACCTGTGATGGGAACTTTTACCAGGGGAAAGCCTTTAGCTCTTTTCCCTGCTCCCCTGGCAGAATGAACTTGCTTTTCGATTGCAGTTTGCCATCTACTTGCCAAATCTGGTATGTGGGTATGAAACAAGAAAAGCTGCAGTGCCGAGCAGTTCAAGGAAACTGGATGATGCCTGTGCTGATGTGCGAGTCAATGACTAATGAAAGAAAGGCAGGCAAACAGTCTGCCCTGAGCACAGTCCGTCGGGGAATATCTATTTAGTTCTGTGGATATGTTTGGAAGGGTTCACTTCCAGTTCAAGTTTGGCAGTAGTCTTTAAAAGATGGCTGGTTTTGTTTGGGGGGGTGGTGGTAGGGGACAAAACTATTCCAGGGCTTTATTTAATCTTGTTTCTGGTCTCTGTGCCTTTTCAGGGCAGAGGTTAAAGCCCGAAGGAGGGAGAACAATAAGCATTTCTATGTCTTTCAGCTCGCAATATATATTATCTCTTAATCAAGTAGGAATTGAATGATGGAAACGGAAATACTTTACTTCTAAGCGAAACAATTGGCTTAAAAATAGACTTTTGTCTTTTTTTTCCTAGGTGACTTAATGATGGCTTCCTGATTCTTTTTCCTTATTTATAAGTCACAAAAAACCACTGCCTGAGTATTATTTTAATTTAAGATATTGTGCCCTGCAGCCATTTAAAGTCTAGTTATAAAGTGTCATAAATTCAGACTGAACTTACACTTATTTTGAAAATAACTTTTTAAAGTATGTTTAAAAAATCAGACTTCAGAAATGACTGGCTTAAGTTATGATTCAGTACTCAAATGGCACAGTTTTCTAAGCAACATGTAGTAGTATGAATAAGTGGTGGAGCAACTAACTTATTGCCTATGTTAACACAAAGGTGATAAAACTTCCTTAGCTTATCCTTCCATCATTCATGAAACTGTAAGTAAAAAACAGAAGTGAATGTCAGCAACCCCGATAAAGGCAACTCTGAGAATTGTCGATGCTTTATTGCGTTGTGTGTGTGTGGCTGATAGAGTTCTTTAAGAAGTTTGCAAATCTTTTTTTTTTTTTTTTTTCTTTTTTTTTTTTGGAAGATAGTTGTCCAAAGTCTTCCAGGTTGCTCTGAATAAATGCAATAGGTGTTAAAAAACTGCTGTAAGAAAAATAATGGTAAGCTCTAAGTCAAGGTGGTTGAACTTTTGCAACTCCACAGTTTACTTAAGCTTGCTGGCAGTTCCCAGACTGTACAGTCAGGTTAGCAGAGAACATTATCTGGAAAACCAAATGGATTTTGGTTCCAGTGACTAATAAAGACTATTTTCTTGTAATCAAGTCTGGAAATACAAGATGTGTTTAAGTTCTTTGTGTTTAAAAGAAGACTCTAAGGCAGCTTTTAGTGTGCAGAATGAATCCTTGAATTGAAATGTCTTTGAACTTCAGTAAAATGCTCTTCCTCCTGCCTCCTCTTTAGCATACTTCTGTCTGCATTCTGTCTTCAGCCTTGAAGCTTCCAAGATCATTCTTCTTCAGAACTAGATGTGGGTTTTGTATTTCACAGCCTGAAAAATATTGGTACCCTTTCTAATATTCATTTTTTTTCTTTCAAATATGTCGGAAGAGCCTTGCTCATCATTATTTAGAAATATTTTTTTATTTATTTTTGAGAATTAGAGGAAAGGGGAAAGTTGTAAAAATTGAATCTTCGGGTTTGGGTCCTTTTACCACAGAGGAATATAGAAGAGTAAGTGAAGAAAAGAGCATATTATGTCTTCTTTCTAACATCTGCAAAAGACCATCTTCACTGTCCTATTATTTTGTAATACTAGACAGCCAGAGTGTGGGGTTTCTTGTTTGTTTTGGGGTTTTGTTTGTTTGTTTTAAGAAAACTATATATTTTTTTAAACAGTCTGCCAGGAATGGTTGATACAGCAGCATTATTTGGATTCTTTTAAACAGTAGTCTCATACCATCTTTCCCCGCTGCTGCGTATGCCTGCTTTTTCTACTTATTTTTTTCCCCTCTTTCTACCTGATTTATAAAGACTCTGCTCTGGCAACTCTGTTATGGATTTTCTTCTTCCTTTGCCACGAACATGGTGGACTGGGAAGATACTAATGAATACAACCCAAACTGAGTTTGAATACCAGCCACTGAAAGAGAGAAGCTTGGGTTAGTCTGTAAGTACAGAACACACATATAAGCAAAAATCACTGGCTATGGTTTACTCCATAATTATACTTTCTCTTAAATGTAGCATCTATCTTCCACTAGTTGCTCTTGTAAACAAGTATTTGTCTTGATAAAATTTTGTTCTGTCTTAGTTTGCCAGGTGTTAAGTTCACAAGTTTTTCCTCTAATACACATATACAAGTAAAAATTCTGTAATCTAACCAAACTAGACAGAAGTTCAACTTTTGAATATGTTTGTAAGTGAAGAGTTTTCCATTACCATAGATGACAGTTCTGAAAGCAACTGCCATTAATAAAAGGTGGAAACTGCTATTTGTATGAGATGCCGATGCTTTCATCTTATTATCTTCATCCCCAAATCAACATCAATTAACACTTGTGTGACTTCCTTGTTTGTGCTTATTCAGTTACTGTATAAAATACCATTTGACTATGGAGTAGCACAGATAAGCTGTGCCTTTTTTCCCCAATTAGTGTTGAACCATTCATGCTTCAGTGACTTTCAAAAACAGTCATCTCAATGGGGAATTTTTTTTTTCATTACTTTAAGTAGCGTGATATTGTTTCATCCAACACTTTTCTCTTTCATTCCTAAGAAAGACTCTGTATCCTGATGTGAAAGTGGGAAAGAGCAAAGTAATGCCTGACTGGAATTCTTTTTCTTTTCCTCCTTGAAAATCAGTCAAATAATATTGCAAAAGTAAAGTTGTCTTCTTCCAGACAATAGTTGACCACATGGCTGTTTTGAAAAGGGTATTTCTGGCTTTCAATTTAACTGAATTTGAAGAAGAGATGGACAGTCTAGCTATGTTGCATGGTTTATTAGAGTTGAAAGCAGAGAGGATTTCGTACCAATTATGTATTGGGAAAGGTTATTAATTACTGATGCTGCTTATGGGGTTAAAAGTATTACTGGTTTTAAGGCCAGGAAAAGTTCTTTCCTAAGCATTTGTTGGCAGGATGCAGTAGTAGGGGAACTGATACAAGGAAATACATTTCAAAATTTATTAGGGCCGTATTGCGTGGCAAAACTTCTAAAAGTCCCAATGAAGAGACTGTTTTATTAAAATCACTTTCAGTATGAAAAGATCTAGGCTATTATATATAAATAGATTTAGGAAAAAAAAACCCAAAAGACCAACCAAAAAAACCCACCCCACTTCATTTCTTCCTTAGACCACCCACTTGCAGGTAAAAAAAGAAAACAATTTGATATTTATGATAGATCTCCTAACCTTTTAGTAATTTGTTATAAGTCTTGTAGATCAAATGTGGTATTTTAGAGGAAATCTTTAAGCTGTGAACCATGTTTTGCTTTGGAATAAGTGCCCTAGAATTTTAAATATTACCCCTTCCAGAGTGAGCCTGTTCGCAGACTTTATATGCAAGTTTTACTTCTAGTATCTATTTGTAAGTTTTCTGCTCTTGAGGGATCTGCTTTTTTGTCAGCAAGTGAATCAGTATCTTCTAACTTCATGCATCAGAAGAACCATCATTCTAATTGGCTGTGCTGCTGTATTGATTAACTATAGAGAAGCATATAAATTCTGGGTTTTTTTTCTTGTTTTGTTTGTTTTTGTTTTTTTTTTTTCCACTGTGCCTGGAAAAATAAGATTGCAGCATTTGGAAGATCGCTATTCTATCAGCCGAACTCTACAGCAGGTTAAGGAAGGTGATCTTTCCCTTCTACTCAGCACTAGTGAGACCAGTTCAAAACTCCTAGTAAAAGAGATCTGGACATACTGGAGAGAGTCTAGCAATGGGCCACAAGGATGATGAAGGGGCTGGGTCATCTCTTAAGTGAGGAAAGACTGAGAGCTGGGGCTGTTTAGCCTTGAGAAAAGGCTCAGAGGGAATCTTGTTAATGTATATAAATACTTGAAGGGAGAGTGCAAAGAGGACAGAGCCAGGCTCTTCTCAGTGGTGTCCAGTGACAGGATCAGAGGCAATGGGTACCAACTGAGACACAGGAGGTTCCCTCTAAACATAAGGAAAGGCTTTTCCATTGTGAGGGTGACTGAGTACTGGCGCAGGCTGCCCAGGGAGGTTGTGGAGTCTCCATCCTTGCAGGTACTCAAAACCCATCTGGACATGGTCCTGGGCAACTGGCCCCTTGATTCAGCAAGGGGGTTGGACCCGATGACCTGCAGAAGTGTCTTCTAACTTTGATCATTCTGTGACTTTTCAGTTCAGAAATTGCAATGTTATAATTAGTGTTCTATTCAAAATACATCTTCCTCTTAGTTTTTACTGCGTGAATGATGGCGGTCCCTTAACAAGTGGTTATTGTTGAGCCTTGAATGTTAGGCTAACATTTTGTGTAGTCTTTGGATGTTTGGTGATGTTCTTAAGATGATACACTGCTATGAGTTACATTTTTTCGTTGTAGTTTTCTTTCTAAAACTAGATTTTTATTTTTTTTTTTTTAATGAAGCAATCATATTAGTAACGATTCCTTTAGTGGAACACTTCCTACTGACTTTTCCTAAAACTGTGGTCTCAAGAGAAGATGAAGCTTTGTGGATTTTCTTTTTTTTTTTTTTTTTCTGTCCTGACATCACCAGTAGTCTGCGTAAGCTATTGAAATAAGACAAACAAGCAGTTGCTCCATTCAGTAAGGAAAAATTCTTAACCAGAATTATAATTATTGCTGTTTCCACTAATTTATTCTTGTATTTTTTTATGTATATGCAGAACACAAAGTAATCATAGTAGGACTTGATAATGCTGGAAAGACTACTATTCTTTACCAATTGTAAGTATATGAACTATTGTGTTTTTCTGTTTACATTTTAGTATCTGTCACTGTTTAATCATTGAAAATTCAGCTTTGCAACCTGGTGGAATCTCTAGGTCTTCTAGATCATAGTTTGGACGTTAATGGTATTAGTTGTTCTAAACAGAGTAAATATTTAGAGGGTAAGTGAAGGAACGGCAGTGTTGTAAAACTGAACTGTAAATTGAATAACTAAATTGTACATAGAGGCACAAAGTGAACTGCAAATTCTTTGGCCGTCAAAGCCTGCAGAGAAGAAAGCGATTTCTAAATTAATGGAAATTCTAGCCACTCTGGAAAAATCCCTGAGTGTTTCCAAGTGTTCCTGATTCCAGTGTCTAAAATTTGTGATGGAGGATTCCTCAAAATAGTATTTCATCTTGCCTAGGTTCTACCTTAAGCATTTTCAATAGCATCATTGCACCCAAATCTTGCCAGCATTACAAGAGTATCTATGATCAGTTCAAGAATATTGGCCAGAACATAATTATTATTGTAATTGTGGAAAAGGAGGAGGGTGTAGCCAAATTACTATGCATATATTTGCATATGAAGGCAGCAGAGGATGTTTTCCAAAAAATCTTTTTCCTAAGCACTTTTGACAAAGCTTCAAGGTAGAATGGAGAAATTTTCACCTATGTAAACAAACAGTCCTTAGGCATTTGTTTTAATATTTAGTGACTAACTTGAGTTATTATATTCTGATTTATATTTTATTAAATTATAATTATAATTAAATTATATTCTGATTTATATTTTGAATAGTTTAGTGTTCCTCTTATTTGGGATCTTTATACCGACTTCTACTTTGAAACAAGTGCGTTTTAAATGTCTGTTAAAGAGCGTTCTTTAAAAAGGGAAGCCTCTTAAAATGCAGGTACTTATCCATTTGTTATAAGCGTTTTTTTTGTTACCAATGTCTTTAACTGTCTACAGTCTCTGCTGTAAAGCACACTAGAACTTCCTCAACTACACTGTTTAGTCCAAATTCAGATTGAACTAATCTTTTTACTAAAGAACTGCTCTTAAATATTTGCTTTATTTCTGTAAGAATTCAAATGTATAGCTTTTTGAAACATACCTAGTTTTTAAATCTTTTTTTCCAGAGTTACATGTACTTACTTTTTCTACAGCACGTTTGTTGTAATTGAGCTGTGATGAGCCTTGTGGGTTTTACTGGTTGGTCTTTATGATGTGATATTATTTCCTTTAGCTTAATGAATGAAGTGGTTCATACTTCCCCAACCATAGGAAGCAATGTGGAAGAAATAGTGGTGAAAAACACTCATTTCTTAATGTGGGATATTGGAGGACAAGAATCATTACGGTCATCATGGAATACCTATTATTCAAACACAGAGGTATGAGAAGCTGCTTTGAAATCTTTAAATTCAATACGTTTGATTGAAATTGTATTTATTTATTAGGAATATTGGTAGATTTTTATAAAGATTGCAGCTGTGTTGTTTTTAAATCTTTTTGAGGAAGAACAAATCCAAAAAGTGTAAGGTGTCTCTGGTATGCAGCCAATTTTCTGGTAATATATGAATTATTTTTCCTGTGTACTTTACAGTAATGTTGTTTAATCTGTGGTATAAACTGTGAAGAAGTTAGACTTTTTTCCTAGACAGTCAAATGATATCAAAATACATTTCAGATCAAACAGGTTTTTTGCATGTTTTTTCAAGTGGGTTAAAAAGAAATTTTGCAATGTACTTTGCAAATTTGTTGAGACTTTGCAGTGGTTAGTCTAACTTCTGTACCTCTAGTCTGAAATGTTTTTAAGGTAATGATAGTTAAGGATGGGCAATGAAACTTTCTCTAGGCAGAAATATTTAGAAAGCTTATCAGCCTGTGGCTTTTATCCAAAGGATATAAGAAAGTGTAGCTATGCAGTACTCACGAGGTGCTGGTACAGCTACCGTTGCTGGAAAGGTTGGAGTAGAACTCAGCAACAGTTGGCTTTTGGGGGCTTGTTTTTTATGTCAGTCTTTTTGATGCCAAAAGTTTATCAACATAATATGCACATAAAATCTCTGTAGCCAAACTTTGAGATTTCTACATTGATGTAAAAGATTTTGGACTTAATTTCATAACATTTCTACTAAAAGTAGAGATCTCTTGTAGATATTACTCATTATAGAAACATTCTATCTTCCTGTAAAATGAAATTTTCTGCCCTATGCCCCTGTTTGAGAGAGAGGAGATTAGAGCGATCTACCTCAGATGTTCAGAAACTTTTTATCTACTGAAAGCCTGGTGATGACATCTCAACCTTCATCTCTAGTATTTTAAACTTATTTTTAGTTTTATCTAGAAAAGTATGGCTACATCTAAGACACACATGAGGGTGAAGACACTTCTGTCAGCATTATCTGGTACAATAAGTTCTTGACTTTTGTCCATTGAGAATCTTTGAATTTGGGGAGATGCATGTATTAGTTCTTTTTTTGATCCTTTTGGGATGTTCTTCACAATATTCGGGCTAGTAAGGGTTTGAAATCCAGTGCTTTTTAGCACTTGGAAAGAAGAACTTTCTCTTTTACTTAGAAGCTTTGTCTGCTGGAAACAGTTGAGGAAGAAAAGGGATCTGTTTAGTATGCTAATCCGAGCCTCCCTGATATGAATAATTCCTTTACTGTTCCTCCTCATCTGCTAGACATCTCAGTCACAGCAGCATTAAATTGACTTGGTTTTTTCATACTTTGTGGTCATTTTCAATGGGTAATGAATCTCCTTAATTTTATAAGGCAAAGTGATTTGGAGCATATGTTGGAGAACTCTGGCAGTGACTTCTAATCTTCCTTTTTTGATATTACATATCTTTTCTCTCTTTCCTTATCTGTAAATTGAAGCAATCTAAACAAAATCTTTGGAGTAATGTAAAAATCCCACAAACAAGCTTTCCAGCACAGACCTGTCTTAATTATTTTCAATTTAATATGGCTAATTCTGCAATTCTCTTTTAAGAGTCAGATTGTATTCTTACAGAATGGATGTTGAGACATGCTTATAGAAAAAAGATTTGGGGGGGGGGAGGTAATGGGAGGGAGCTCTTATGGTTATCAAGGGTGAGGGCAAAGAAAAAAAGTCACTGTAAAAGAAAAGGGATGGAAAAGTATTTCCATCTTGACAGAAAAGTGATAAGAGTCTCTAGGTGAATGTCATCTGCTTGGTTTCCTCTCCAGTGTAGCATGTCATTTTTTAAAAAAATTTTTTTTTTAATGGTATCTGTATAATTTTCATCAGAACATGCTTGATCTCCCTATTAGTTGTTCTCACCTATGACACTGTTAGTGCTGCTTGGGGCACACTCTGGGCAGGGCGAGTGTCAAACACTGGTCAGTTGTTACGGTTTGTGTACACACACTATTTGTGTAAAGCTTACAAGCATGTACTTGAGTATTACCTACTGCATAATGCCATGTCTTTTTCCCCTCTAGTGTAAGGCTGTAAAATAGAAGGTACAAAACAAGGAGCAGAATGAGTGAGGTAAAAGAGACTAATTTTCATACCAGTGATAATCGCTTCCCATGGGAGACCTGATGTACCAGACCGCAGTGTCCCAGGATTCACAGGTGCACAACCATGAGAATAATGTGCATAGCAGGAACAGTAAGGGTAAAATCCCTGCTATAGCCATCTCCAAGTGCCTAAGTATGAAAGGGTGCAAAGTTGTGAGAGGACAACTGCACAGGCCCTTTGCTTTACAAAGGTTAAGGTGTTGTGCAATAACTTAATGCTAAGCCCTACAGGTACATAGCTTTCTGTGGTCTGATGCACTGATTGGAAATAACATTTCTTGAGCTTTGTGAGTAAGATGACAGTGAATTGCTAAAAATGCTTCTTTCAAAATAGGGAATTTCAATTTCAGTTTTATAGTTTTCTGAGTATGCAGGTATTAGTGGACAGTAATAGGTGTTTTCATTGGTAACTGTGTAGAAAGTTTGTCATCCACATTTTAAATGTAATCTGCTATTTGTAGGTGCATTTGATACCTACATCACTATTTTGCTTATAGTGTAGGGCCTGAAAATCCACCAAGAAGATTTAACCATAGAGCATGAAAGTAGATCTTAATAACAGTGCTGAAATGCACGAACACAATCTTTTTTTTTTTTTCTTTTTTTCTTTTTTTTCCCCCCAAAATTACACTCTTCGTGTATGATTCCCTGGGCTCTAGGAAAAGACTGTAACGATAAATCTCTTGTTCTTTTTTCTAGTGTTCTCTAAAAGTCTATGTCTTTCTTATATAGGAAGACTTGTAGTGGTCTCTTGAAAACGTGCTTTCTGTAATTCATACTTTGTACTTACATGCTATACTATTGTTTTTTCCCCTAGTTCATCATTCTTGTTGTTGACAGCATTGATAGAGAGCGACTTTCGATTACAAAAGAAGAACTTTATAGAATGCTGGCTCATGAGGTATAGTGGGGAGTTGGGATAATAGTTTTCTTTTGCTGTGAACAGTCAAATAACATTATGTGCTTCCTATGTTAGCAAAAATATATACTGTAACACAAAAATTTATGAGCCTAAATGTGCATGCATGTTGGTCACATTTTAAAACCATGTAAATGATAAATATACAGGCAAATTATTATGACACATCCTTATAATAGGGCTTGATTGTAATCAAATCACTCTTTACTTTGCAAATGTTGAACTTGTAAAATATCTTGTTCTCCAACACTAACTCTCCTATTTCTGTTAAATGGAAGAAACTTTTCATTATTTTTATTTTTTGAAAGTAGGCAATTCCATTTCTCTTTTGTTTTAATCTGGTTCCTTAAAATTAAGGCACATATCTAATATGGATAAATTAGTTTCAGTTCAGTTTCCTTCTGAATTACTTTGTAGTTTTATTATAATATGTTATATTGAGGACTGTTCAACATTGAGTCAGGTCCCTTAAACATCCTAAATTAACGTGTACATTAAAGTCTTCTGTGCTCCCTGTCAAGCTAAATTAGGGCTGGTTTAAATCTAAATTTCTCCATTTTTGAACGGAAAGGATTTGGTACAATGCAAGTAATTCTGTGGAGTTAATTTCTCTGAGAGATTTGCATCATTTCAAATGAGCGAAGCTTTTACTTTCTAGTAAATATTATTGTAGTTTGGGTCTGGTAGTAAGGAGCAAATACACTACCAAAAAAGGTGGAAAGATGAAATTTTGTGGTGAATTTTCCCATGTAATTTATTGGTTTCCAGTGTTAAAAATTCTTAGGAGACCGTGATCTACCATTTCTTGAAAACAGTCAGTAGGCCTAGACTGCACTACTCATAGGGGTGAATTTTCAACTTTGGACCATAAAGGTTTGGGGTTTTTTGTTCTCTTGATGGAGAAGTAGTCTCAAAATTTAACATACATTTCAATGTGTTGAATGCTTTTAATTACAACTGTCAGCTTCCCAAGTATTGCATTTGTTTACCCTTCTGCACTCCCAAAACCACCCATCCCACCCAGTTCTTGTCTCATTGCTCTGTGGAATCCTAATTTCCACACAGAAACAAAACAGCTTTTTATTTCAGTTTTTACAGAAGCTGCTGCAGCATTATTTGAGCTCCCTTTTTGGAACAACAGGATAAAACTTATAAGAATCTAGATAGCTTTCTTAAGTTGTTACTGCTTTAATCACTGCAGAACTTGTTTAATGAAGCTGAAAGTAATTTCAAGGGAATTGTATCTAGCAGGCTTTTCCATTTAAATAGTATCTAATGTAGATTTTGGAATGTTTGTCCAGTAATTATTCTGCATGTCTGGATGGTTTGGAGCTTTATGAACTATGTTTTAACCAGACTTTAGTTAACATATGAACACGTGGTCAACACCAAAAGGATAGTCCTATAATACATCATAATTTGATTCTCTGTGGTGGTGAACACTTCTGAAGAAATCAGTTTCTTCAGTCTTAATGTAATTAATTTTTAACGCAGAATGTCTGTTACAACTCTGTGCTGCTGTGTAATTGTAGATGATCTTGAATACAGTTCTTAAAAGAATTTCAGTTAATGCAATAGCCTTTTAGTTCATTATAATAACTGTTATGAATACTCTAAATTACTTCTAGGATTTACAGAAGGCTGCAGTTCTCATCTTTGCAAACAAGCAGGACATGAAAGGTTGCATGACAGCTGCTGAGATATCTACATACCTCACCCTTAGCTCCATAAAGGATCATCCGTGGCACATTCAGTCCTGTTGTGCTTTGACAGGAGAAGGGTAAATGCTTACTGCTTAGTATAGTAATGTATGGTAAATGAGAGTGCTGATTTAGAAGCCAATTGACACCAATGTGGAGTTCCTGAAAGAACATATTTTCTGACCTTTGCAGAGGACTGCTTTGATTTTTTTTTTTATTTTTTTTTTCCCCCTTTTCTTTATTGAAACTTGTGAATTTTTTTTTCATAGCTCAAACTCCAAATTAGTATGAAAGTCTTCTGGCTTACTCTTTAAAAACAAAAAAACAAAACAAAAAAAAATCAACCCAAAAAACCCCAAACAAAACCCTAACAACATCACAAAAAAACTGCCACCACCCCCGAATACGTAGCTTTTGGCATAATGGTTTACTGTCTGTGCACTACCCTCTCGTTTTGTGTGTCTGTGGTCTGTGTAGTTAAAGAAATAAGCTACTGTTGTCGTCTTTTACATTCTGATCTGCCATAAGCTTCTAAGGTGGGGTGGGGTTGGAGTGGTTTGTTTTGGGTTGTGGTTCTTTTTTTTTGTTGGTTGGGGTTTTTTTTATAAGCATTCAAACATAGTTTTGATGAAGAAGTAGATAGATCTGGCATAAAACAAAATTGCTACCAATATTAAACCTTTTATTTATATCTGGCTGATGTAACTAATTTTGAAACTTTGTATACCTTATGCCAGCAATTACTAAAATGGAAAGCTGAGCTTTTCTTGGATCCTTTATCTATAAAGATCAAAAAACATCTTTGGATGCCTGTGAGAAGATGGATGGTGTCTTGCTTACAGAGTTTGAAGTGTGCTAATTTTTCATCTTGATTCTTAAAGCAGTCTTCTAATGTGTAATGGAGTGTTTTTTTCAGTTGTGTTGAGCTACCTTTATAATGGTGGTCTTGTGACATCAAAAATAGGGAATCCAGCTGAGTATTTGCAAAGTGAGAGCATCTTCCTCACATTGGAAAATACTTCACGTTATAATGGAGATGTCTTGTAGAGTGATTGGTAGCATTCACTTCCTTAGGATGTGTTAGTGAAAACAAACTGCTTTTTTCACTGAGTCTTTGGATTGTATTGTTTCATTCTAAGAGTTAACTCTACTTTTCTCCTACCGGTTTTGCCAAAGTCACTTTTGGGTATTTACTTTATGTACTAACTTAGATCTTCAACTAAGTTGGCATTTGGAGGAAGGTAGAAATTAATGAATATGAACTTTAGTTTAGAAACATGGGCCATCATAGGCTGTTTCTTTCCTATTTAAAAAAGATGAGTAATTAGAATACTTAAAACTGTGACAGTAGTGAGACTAATTCATAAAAAAATTCCCAGAGTTAGATCACTGAGCTGAATCTTCCTTGTGAAGATCTGACAGAACTCTAGGGAGATTAGCCCCGCGTGAGTGAAGCTAGCCCTATTAGATAGCTAAGTTATGATATGCTTTACAAAGGTAAAGCCTAAAGATCACATAAACTAGGTAACTAGATCCCTAGAACATCTAAGGAAAGCCTGTCTTCTGAAATGGAAGACTTTTAAATAGAGATGCAAATTGAGTGAGTAAGCAAATTAGATCCTACACAATCTTGATGTTGAATGTAAACATATTTTCAATTTTTTAGTGGGATTTTGGAATTCTTGATACACTGCCTTTTCATGAACCAATTCAGTGTGGGTACCTGTCATTTGTCTTCTAGTATTAATATGTAAAGGTCTAGCTTTCCAGTAAGCAGTCTTTCATGGGAAACTTGTATAAAAAGAAAAACCTATTTGGTTCTGTGTTCTTATAAGTAAGTATTTTAAGAATAGTGTTTTTTAGATTTACAAGGAAAAAAGTTGAAGGAGTGCCAAGCTTCAGTAAAATAGCATGCTTGACCATCTTCTTGTGGTTAAAGCCTAAATAGACTTAGTTTAAAACACTATTCTGTTGAAATTTCAATCCCAATTTCAGCTGATTTTACTTATTTTAAGTAGATGTTTTTAAACATAAAAGCAAGTAGAAAATACTTTAAAGATGTTGGAATAGAACTAGTACCAATATAATATCTCTTATCTTTCAGATTATGCCAAGGCTTGGAGTGGATGACCTCGCGTATTGGAGTGAGATAGCTTTTTGGGTTTTTTGCTTTGTTTGTTTTTTCCCAAAAGAAGAGACTTCTATTTATCCTGTGAACATGTACATTTTTCTGTACTTCTGGCTGCTGAGGCAGTGACCATGTTTAATTTATATCAGCCAACCCCCAAGCTGTACTTGAATCAAGTGCAGTTGAACTGAAACACAAAGTATTTTCTTAACTTTTTTTAATACACTAATCTTCAACTGGATGAACATATGTGAATCTGTTTTTAAGCATTGAAATTCCTCTGAATATGTATTCTAACTTTTTCAATGATAGCTTTTTAAAATCTGTTTTGTCATTGTCAATATTTCATATTTCCTCTTTCTAAATACTTGATATAACTTACTAACATAAATGAGAGCAGTTTGTTTAATAATGCAAAAGTAGCGAGTAGATTGACTTTACTCTGGCATAGCTTTAGCTTCTAAGGTTAACCATATCTCCAGCTGGGCTTCCTTGGAACATCAGTAGAGTTCTAGCCAGCATGGGAGTTAATAATTATGAATGCAAATTTTTAAAAGCTGAACAAGTTAGTTATAGTTAATATTGTGGTGGCTTTTAACCTGGTATATAATCGAACTTCTGCCTTAAAAGAAATTTATTTCATTTTCTGTTTCTCTGGTAAACAGTTCTAGGATATGATACTTTTTCTTTTACTTGAAAATACATTTCTGTACAGTGGATAAACATTCTGTTATGTGCTGGTTTAGTCATTTTGAACTTGAATACCTTTTTAAAAATAAACCTCTTGATAATTAAATTTGGAATTACGACAGGCAGTGTTATGTGTAGAATTGGTGTAATCTGTTAAAATTTTAAATACTGTATAGAAGAGCCTTCCCCACCGTTTACTGAGAGTGCTATTTTCTAAATGAACGCAAAATCAAAAGGGAAGGTAGATTTATAAACAGAACAAAATCATGGTGCTGTATCTGTAGACTTCAGAATGAAGTTAATCTTGACATTTATTTACCTGCTGTCAGATATGTTTTCAGATTATGTTGCAGAGAAAATATTTTTCCTTAATTTTTTGTTTTAGTCTTCTTTGCAGGAACAGAGAACTTTTGATGGTGTTCGAGTTAGATTCTTACACTTGAAATTTAGGAACTGAAAGTTGAAAGAGTATTGAGCTTCCATTTGAAAAACAGGTGTTGAAAGATTGGACCTCGTAACTCCTAATTCAGTTTGAAGGGGATGAAGTTAGGTCTGTAAAGAGAATCTAAAGCTATGGATGAAGGTAATTGAGAACATTAGATGCCAAAAAAAAACCCCAAACCACCAAATAAAAAAAATAAAATAAAAAAATTCTGAGGAAAAAAACAACCCCCAAAAAACAACGATCAACCAAAAGCAATAGTGGACACCCAATTCCTACTGAAATTCCAGCAGCCATCAAGGATCTAACCAACATAAATGCTCGGTGAGCTTTCCAAAGCACCATTCTGCACTTTTGCACACCTAAAAATCATGTGGAGTCTGGTTACTAGAATCATTATGCTAATTGACTGGAGTCTTTTAATGACAAAGTCTTTTTGATAAATCTTGTTTTGATAATTCAAGCACACTGAGTTTTCTTCAATAAAATTTTAAGTTTTGTAAATGTCAATTTGATTCCATTTTTATTTGAACACAGTGTAATGAAATTTTAAAAGTACCAGCAAATATATTGTCATAAGTGTTAAAAAGACGACTTCGAGTACGTGTGGAATCATTGATTGGTTGAATGAAGTTATATTACTGCTGGTTAGCAAAAGTCACATTTAGGAGAAAGACTATGTTGGGTGTCAAGTCAAAATGCTCAGAAAATAATTTACATCAGTAAAAAGTAGTTCTTACAGAAAAAAGAGGAATGCAAGACAAGATTAAAATCTGATACTAAAGCTTCTTGCTCTGATGTTCATGCTAACAACTGTTCTAATGTGTGAAAATAAGATTTGTTTTGTTCTTAGGGAAGCAAATTATAAATGAAAACAATAAAATGATACTGTGAATGAGGTTTCTTGTTTGGTCACTTAATTTGAATTTGCAATTTAGATTTATTTTCATGTTTACTTTTATGTAATTCAGAATGTAGTCCTGAATATTTATAAAAAGCACTATATGGATTGTTTTTTTAAAAAACAACAACAACAACAAAAAACCCCCACATGATTTTATATTTAATGCTTTGCAGATAAAACCATTTGTAAATACATAGTTTGATTACTAAATCCAGTGTCACCTGAGATAATACATCTAACTTTGATTAGGAGGAAATGGTCATATTGTAGACCTTAGAATATCAGAATAATGAAAGTTTTCTTTTAATTCCTTAACACTTAAGACTTTGAGTACCTTTACAGCAGGAAACGTTCTTGACAATAGCTGTGATTTTGATCACCTTAATACATTTACTGCAACAGTTTTTTATATTTATTGGTTTATTCACAGCATTTATGCTGTGTCTTGGTTTTGGTCTGTTTGGTTTTTTTTTTTTTAAAAAGGCTTGGTGTGGAATTTTGCAGAGTTTATTTTTAATCACCTTCGAACCCTGTTAAACTAAAGGTTTGATTAAAATAATTTTTACAATGGGATGCTTTAGAACACTGTATGTGTCTGCACTGCCAAACACTGCATTATTTTTGTTAATCTGTATGTAGTAAATATATTGGCGGTAGGTTTTGCACTTTGAAAATATTCTGCATTTAATATACTGTTCACAAAGAATATGTAATCAGCTTCTCAGAGGAAATTAGGAATGTAAGGGAACATTTAAAACTATTCTTAAGTAAAATATCACAAAGATTTTTATCCTAAATAGTCCATTTTACTCAAAATACAGAATACTGTAATAAAGTAATTAATATGCATGTTAGTCTAATTTATAAAATCAGACCCATTGTGTTAAAATAACACATCATATTATGAAAGAAATAGTTCTGATTTGTGTAGCAGCCTCTATCAGCATGCACCTTTGATCAATTTCTGTCATGCTTGGATGAGGTTGGCAGGATCTGACTTTTGAAAGTATTCTTTGTAGACTATTATGTTCTCTTGCTTAATTGAAGTTGCTTATTTTATTTAAAGTGGAATTAAGTTTTACAATAAGATTTTCCCTTCCCCAATTTGTTCATCTGTAAGCTAACTGTTGTTACTAAGTAAATCCAGTAGTAATTTTAATGTTTCCCTCCCTCTTAATCATTTTAAGACTAAAGCTTTATTGCATAAATAAGTACTAGAAAAAATAAGCTGGCTAATTTGAGTACTATCCTTTCTATCTTTTTTGTCCAGCTAACTTTTATCAGCTTTAGTATATGTGGTAAGTAAAAACTTTACTAAGGAAAAATATGTTTTGTGATCATAAAAAGTTGCTTTTTTTCCCAGTTTTGAAAATAAGATTCTACAGTCAAACTGGTAGTCATTTCACCATGTAAATACTGTAACAGACACCAAAATACGGTTTTGGAGTAGAAGAAAGCTCTGAAGAAAAATTAAATGTTTGATTTTGTGCTTTTCAAGTAACTTTTAAGAAACTGTACATTCATTTATGTTCTGGTGTGGGGTTTTTTTTGGGTGGTTTTGGTTTTCTGTTGTTTCTTTTTTTAAAGCTGCTGGACAAAGCATGACTTGCAGATAAGTATTTACAGACAGATCAGTAATGTGTATTGAATTGTGAAAATGGGGGTTGGGAAGTACACCCAATTGAATTCCTGTTTTTCTATTTAATCCCAACACAATTCCCTGAGGGTAAGCTTTAACAGTAGATACTTTTTCAGTGTCTTTGCCTAGTGTGTTAACTCTGACCTTCTTAATATAACATGGTATGTTTCCTTTTACCCCAGCAATTCCAGAAATCTTACCAAAGAATAAAGGGTTTTGAAGATGTTTTCAAAGCAGAAGGGCCAGCGTAGCAAATCAGTGTATGCCTGTATTTACATGCTGTGACATGATGCATCTCTCGCATAGGAATATACACCTCCTGAAACACTCAAAGTTGCGTTCCTGAAACCATACTTTTTAACACATTTGTGAAACGAGCCCAGAAACCTTACATGCTTGTTGGCTTTAGTTGCTTAAGTTAATGGCAAGATAAGCATATGTTAAATGAAGAGAAAACTTTGTAGGTATAAGCCAACGAATTACGGAGTTTTGGGTAGTTCAGAACTTCTGTAAGACTACACAAGTATGACTAGGTAGTCAAATCTGACATGAAATTGCTTTTTCAGAAAACTAAAGCTGGAACATGTCAGCTTTCATGGGCACAAAAGTTCTTTTGGCTGAATGAGACTTCTTTATAACTTACTTCATTAAGTGCGATGTTTAATCTGTTTGAGAGGTCCTGAATATGTATCATAGATATTTTTTTATTTTTTTTTCACTGTTCACAAGTATGTTTATGGCAGGTCGCATTCAGGGTGTATCTTAGTTCAGTCTCTGTACTCACCACTGGAGGTCAGGCTTAGGATGGTGCTTTACTACCTTTCCATCCTGTCTCTTAATTCAAGCCCTTGTCCTTTTTTTTTATTTTTTTTTTTTATTTATTTTTATTATTCCCGTCACTCCAAAGTATTGTTGCCTTGTTCTGTCTTGTCTAGAGATTCTGACAAAGGCATGTGAGGTACTGTACCAAAAAAAAGGTGGTCATACACTATAGGTTTTACCAAGTAAGCTGCATTTTCCTTGTACAACTGCCTTGGTAAATCCAATCTCATTTCACTGTTGTCTCCCTTTTTATTCTCTCCCTTACCACCACCCATAGTTTAAGTGCCTTCTCACAGTTTGTGTTCATGTTTACCCACTAGCCCCAAGCAGTGTCCATTTACAAGATATTGTTGGCATCTTACCTGGGGATCTAAACAGTTCCCTAGCTGGATGTTCTATGCAACCTGGACAACAGTTTCTGGTACAGGGGCACAGATTTTCCTGAACCCACTGGGGTTTTTCTTCTGAAATGTATGCTGTTATCCTGATCTTGCAGGAGACCGTCCCTTTTTTCTTTTTTTCTGTGAATAACAGATTCCATAAATATAATATCTAGAGAGATTTTTTTTTCGGCAACAGTGTTGTAGTGTCAAACCTCTGTGCTGTGCCAGCATATACTGCGTTCCAGTTCAAGAAATTAAGGTGTCTTATACAGATTTATATTACAGTACTGTAAATGGGTTGGGACGTGGTGCTTTGTTTATTTTTTGGAATGTCTTGCTTAGGCGATAAAGAATGTCGGTGTCCCCAAGCCAGTGATTCCTTCTAGCTATTTTAACACACTGCACCCAGTAATGGGAAGAGGACTTGGGCAGAGCTACTCTCTTCCCCC
This sequence comes from Aramus guarauna, assembly GCA_013400195.1. Lineage (NCBI taxonomy): Eukaryota > Metazoa > Chordata > Aves > Gruiformes > Aramidae > Aramus > Aramus guarauna. The sequence goes on along the minus strand of VXBL01002748.1, from coordinate 319,226 downwards.
CCCCCCAAAATAAAATTAATTGAAGAGTGGTTGTGTTAAATTTGGGGGGGTGGGGTAGTTGTATTCGTTCTTTGGTGAAGAGGTATCAAAGTAGTGTAACGCTGTCACTTGAAGTGTAGGGATTGGGGAAAACATTTCATCTTCAGTCCTTTCACTGGGGCAGAATTGGGGCCTGCATCTTGTGCAACTGCGGCTAGTTCACGAAATACCTTGGTTGGACACCTACTTCCTTTCGTCCCAGGAGAGGCTCCGACTTTGATTCTAGAGAGGCTTTCACATCGTTTCAGCCATGGGAAGCATGAGTCTTTGTTTGTTTTAGTGAAGGGTGTTTGTTTTAGTGGACTGCTCCCATTCAAAGTAAGAGCAAAACAAATCCAAATGGAAGAGGAGGAAAAAACTTGTTTGGATTTTTGTGTGTGTGTTTGACCATGCTTAGCATTCAGCTGAATTTGCTCTTTCCTTTTGTGGAGTCTGCTGTGTGAAAGAGGTTGGAAGGCAACAGTGAAGGGAGTAAATACGAAAAATGTGACTGCGATGCCAACACTAGCAATAGGAACTTGCATCTCAGAACAGCCTTTAACTTTTTCAAAAATTAACTTGATGACCTTTCAACGCTGAGTGTTTCAATGTTTTGCATCATAGGGTAGAGCACTAGAAATGTGCACGCTGTCTGCACAGTGTGTGGGGCACATCGTTACGTACTAAGTTTCTGCCCTGCCCACAGTGCAGGGAGCAGAATGAGGTTCTGAGAAAGCGCTTCATGTAAATGACGTCAGAACTTGCTTTTCAATATACTGAGCAAAGTTTTCGTAGTATCAGGTGCAATGCAATTTTGCTTTTCCTGACTTTCTCAGTTTCTGGTGCCACAGGCATCTCGATCCTTTATCTCTGTATTGGCTGTTGACAGCTATGTGCTGCTTATAGCAGCGTAGATCTTATTCTCTTGAGGTATCTGGGGAAATTAAAAGGCTTTTTGTGTAGCTTAGTAGCTCAGAAGATATGGCTGTGTGTCATAAAAGCGAGTCTTAAATTATCAACTCAATATTTTTGCTGGGCATTTAGCTGAAACTTACTGTAGAAAATTTTAGAGTTATGCCAGAATTAAACTGTTATGCATCTGGTCTCTAATAAAATAGTTGTGCTACTCTTCAGTTAGGTTTGTTTCTTGATAGTTGTGCTGCTCCTCAGTTAAGTTGATTTTTGGTTTTGCTGCATAGGGATAAGCATTTTATATAGAAAGTCTTCCTATATGTAACTGTGAAGGTAATCCTGTTTGCACATCAGTATATGTCCCCTAGATGGCAGGAAAGGATCACTTTAACCGTGCCAAACTTGCATTAACTCCTCTGCTTCAGCATCGACCTGAAGAATTTTTAAAATACCTCAGTAAAACGAAGTTGTGTAGCAGCAGGTAAATCTTGAGGACCATGCTTAGATACGATGGAGAAAGCATAGACAAGACGAAAGTTGATTAGCATCTTCCATGGGAGGGGAGCTTATGGTGAGTTTTGAATAAATTTGAAACTCAGTTCTATAGCTTAAAAGCATTTTGTCTTCACCATTTATGGTTAGAATTATATTCCACACCTTTTATTGTTGCTCCATCTGAGAATGGAGACAACAAAAAAATGAATACAATTCCCAACATATTTCATTTTTATAATAACCTCTGTCTGCTGTCCATAACATGCCTTATTTTCTTGAGCTGTTGTTGATTGACAATTGTTCCTCTAAGGATCTGCAAAGTTGAGCTACTACTCCTCAGAAACTGCAAAATTTGGGATCAATAACATTTGAATTGTCAGTTGTACCTCTAAAATATACCTTGCTGTGTGTTTAGCTGTGGTGATGATTTGTAGTCTTTCCTACATACTTACTACATATGAAGGCTAAATTCAGGTGAAACGGCAGTTTCTTTGCAAGGTTTAGATCAACTGTAATGGTAAGCAGTGCTCAAAATAGCAGTGGTCCCAATGTGCGGTACCACCAAGTCTTCGTTGCCCATCTCATTTCTGTTGGCCATTAATGTAATGCATATCTCCTGTGAGACAGTGCTTAATTCTTACTGTTTTGTACAATTGGTGCTAAGTGATTTAGTATTTATCAAAACTATAGGAAATTAGAGAACAAATGAATTTAAGTGGTACCAAATTTTGCAAGGTTCATGAAAATAAGTGAAGTATCTGACACACAGTTGTTCCTGCAAGATTCTTCTTTCTCTGAAATTCAGGTAGGTGTGAGAGGAGAAACTAGAATGAAGGTTAAACTGCAGGGTTGAAATACTGTTTCTTGCTGAGGAAGGGTTGGAATGGAGCAAGGTAGCACAGCGTGATGACATGTTGTGCTACCAGTTCTTCAGTAATTATGTCATTTGTAAAGCCGTATGCATTTGTTTTAGAATTGGTAATACATAATAAGAGGAAAAAGAAAACTAGTGCCGTTTGACAGAATAGGATGCCAGTTTACACTAAGGAGTGTCTTATTGATGACTTTGCCCAAATTCTACTGTCTTCATCAATCTTGGGTTGTACCTGAGGCTTGGTTGCCAGTGTGAATTCTTGACAAGTGTTCATGATCATGTCCTTATAGTTGTGAAATGAGGATCTTCAATTGCACTTCTTGTACAAAGCGGAATTGTAGATTTAATAAAAAAAAAAAGTACCTTTTTAGCCAAGAGGATACTGTGGACACAGAAAGGACGCTGCTTTTCTCTGACTAACCCAGAGGAGGTACTACACTACATCTGCCCCTCTAGCATCCATTCATTTGACATAGAGCTGCCTTTTCTCTAATTATTGATGAACAAAATCAAACTAATCCCAAAATAATTGTTCTCAGCTTATTTGCAGTTCACAAGTTACTCTGTTTCAGCCCCAAAGATTTATACAAAACACTGCCAGTCTGTTCCAAATATGAAAATACTTGGAAAAATGTCTAATCAATTTTTAGAAATACACAAGCTATACATGTGAATGTGTTAATTCAGTGTGTATGTGTAATGTTGGTATGCTCTCATGTGCTTCCAAAATACTTGGAAAAAAAGTATATTTACCCAAAACTGTTGGTCAGTATCAAAGGAGTTTCAAGATGAATGGTGTGCAGCGAGGACAGACAGAAGGTGGAAGGAAGTGCAGGGAAGCAACAGCAGTGATAGGATGCGGTTACTCAATGGCAAGCAGTGCTGCACATGAAGAAAATATCCTTTTCTTACTCATCTATTTCTGCTGTTGCTTCTTGCTTTATATTTCCTCAGTTCATCCTTTTCTGATCACTCCTTTTCCTTCTCTTTGCGCATCCAGCAGAATTCAGGCTAGTTAGTTCTGTGTTGTTCTCCTTGATAAAAACTCGGAGCTTCTGCCAGGTGGAATAAGTCTGGTGGCAGGAAACCTAGCCCAAGGCAGCAGCAGTGCGATCAAAGACCTTGCAATTGAAGCGGTAGACTAGAATTAGTGCTCTGTTCACTCTTAGAAGCAACATTAATTTTGGGAAGACAGCAAAAAATAGCTCTCCTCCTGCCCCTGCTAAATCTTTCCTTCATGACTTTGCAAAATCCAGTATCATCATATTTAATCATGGAACAGTATTCAGTCCTCAGCTGGGCAGCACATAGGCAGAATTTAAAATTATTTTCTGTAAAAATACTTTGAAATATGCACAAGAGGAAAAAACAATCTTATATAAATGCAAATGGGAAGCTATAATTCTCTCTTTAAGTTTCATGCTCTCATATTTTACTTCCCTTTATAAATTGTTTTTTAAAAGCTATTTACATTATTACTATTGACAAGAGTATTGCCTAATAATTAGCACTTCATTTTTATGTCCACAATGAAAGTTACTGCTGGCTAAGCTTCATTACAGGTGGAATTGACTTGTATGGTCTCAAAGGGCTCATCGTCCATACTGAAAAAGAAGTGGTAAACAGTGTGGGGCACCTGAGGAGAAAGTGAAGTCTGTAAGATCATAATTTCTTTCAGTTCTTCTCTAAGGATATTCTTTAATGAAGTGATGAGGAAGAAGTTCTTGAAAATCACTTTCTAACAGTTACTGCAGTGCATCTTTCACAGCTAGTTGCAGTAGTAGCTTTTATGTACAAGTTGTACCAAAGAGTTGAATGGATAAAACTTTAGACGTCTATTGGGGTGGGTGGGAGCAGTCATGACGTAGCTCAGCTGTGCTCTGAGTCTGTAGGGTGAGATCCCGCTCTGTTCCCAAAGCTGCTCAGATAGCTGTACTAGCACAGGGTTGTGTCAAAACCACACTTACTTCAAGATTTGAACCTGCTTTCTAAGAAAGCTGATTTCGTAGGAATGCCCTGGATTGTCCCGCCCTCAGAAGCTGTCTCCAAAGCCCTTCGCAGAGGCTTCTGTGCTTACAGTGGCACGTGGTGCACCCATTGCATCTACAAAGAATGAGGTGGAGCTGCCTCTGGAGATGACTTTGGTCTCACTGCACTGTTCTCCAGATATGGCCGCAATTACCAGTGAAGACACTGGAAGCTGAAATGAAGGGTACAAAGATAAAGTGTAGTGAAAGTATTGGTTAATGTTTTCAGATGTAACTACTGACCTCTTGGAATTAAATGAATAAAAAAGTGCTGTTGGTCAGGAAAATGTCTGCTGAGTTCTTTCAAAGAATCTCAGAAAACATGTTTCAAAAATACTTCTGCTAAAACTGGTAGTGAGGTAAGAAAATCCTGGTAACTGGCTAATACTGGTCAAAATCTTCTATGACAGTTTTAAGAAAAATATGGCCATTTTCTTTACAAAACAAAACTCTAGTTTCTGACCTTGTATTTTTCAAGACTGCACTTTTTAAGCAGTGTTTTCACTGAATCATTTGAGTGCTTATCATTTTTCCATCAGCTTCTACCACATCCCCTTGGAGGTTTTATTCCATTCTGTAGACAACAGAACTAAAGCAGAAAGTTCACTAGTTTGACCAGAGTCAAAAAGGAAGTTGCTGTCAGATATTAGCCTTAGAGATTTGTTATTCTAATCCCATGTTGAGAAAAGGGGTTTTCGGTCAAGCTTTGAAGTTTGACAACAATATCTTCAATCACCACCAATACTCAAACTCCAATGTTGGGAAAAACTTTGAATGCGTTTTTTAAAAATGGCAGAACTAGAGATTAGGTATAGTTTTCAGCTGAGTACACTGCAGTTAGATAGAAGCCAAAGAAGCCAATCAAAAGAATAATGTTCAAACTTGTAGGAAAATATGAGTAACTGATGGTTTTAAAACATATATATACATTTCTCTTACATATAAAAGAAATTGATGCAGATACATATTGTAGTCTGCCCAGTAAATATTGAACAAAATTAGTATTGATCCTACAAGGGCCTGAACACTGTTCGTAGCCCTGCTTTTCATATCCAACAGTTGCTCTTGGACTTGGCACCTTTCAAAGATGAATGCAAACTCTCAAACTGTTTTCCCTTTGCTGTTTTATCAGTAAGTTGCAAGACAGCAGCTACTTGATAGAATCTATTTTCAGTTTAGTAGGAAACGTAATATACTTCTGCTCTGAAGGAAAATTGGAAAGTAATTACTGTAGAATTAAATCCTATTGCTTCTGTGAAAATAAACACAATATAGGAAGTGTCTGGGGACTTGTAGTAGGATACGTAATCCAGCAGTGCTCATTCCTCTTTACAGAACTATCTAATGAGGAGTTAATGAAGAAAGTGTTGGACCGCTTGCAATTCCATACACTGGTTCTCTGCAAGTGTTGTAGACAGGTTTTTTTGCTTCTTGTGACTCTTCATCTTTTTGCTTTGCTTTTTAGCTGCAATGAAAATGGGATCTTACATTAACATGAATTGTGTATATGTGGACAATAAGCAATCGAATTCACTACCTTCTTAATTTGGTTGCCGGTCTGATTGTCTCTTCTGTGTAGTCAAGACTGTTTCTGCTAGTCTGTGTATAGATTCATAAATATTTCTGAAAAAAAAAAGGAGAAAAGATTATTTATATATGAGTTGAAATGAGGAGGAGGTGAAAGTATTCTCATCTAAGGTCAGACCATTTTTGCCTCATGTGAATCTGTGTCTGCCTTCTGCTGTGTGACTAATTTAGAAGCTTCTTTGGGAGAGAAAGGAATTTGAGGTTTTGCGCTGTGCTGAACAAGTACTAGACAAGGGGCCCATGTGTTGAGCCATGGGCTTTACATTCCAACCTTTTTCTTTTCAGTTGTTGTTCTATTGACTTCTTGTCAGCTGGGATGTCTCAGCGCTGAACACAAACTGTCTAAGATTCCTGGGCAGAGAATACATTGCTGGCAGAGTAGTAAACCATGGCATACTGCTGTGCCCTGTTGTTACTCTGCCAGGATTTCTGTCTTAAGCCAAAGCCCCACAGACTCTCCAATTATAAGGTATAGACACAGTTTTAGATTAAAAATTGTCCAATACATTTACAATGCGACAAGTAAAAATTAGCTGTTGAACCTGTAGATCTATTTTAATATACATACTAATGAATTCAGGGTTATAGGAAAAAAAATACTTGCAAGATTAATAAATATTTGATTGCATTGAAACACAGATGTCAGTGGCTTTATTTTTAAAGCCTAGTACTAGAATCAGAGAGAATTGTAATATTGCTAAAATTATGCCATTGGAACTTCAGGCAAAACACATCTAACTTGGGCTAGTAAATCTATTTCATTTCAAAGGAACAGAGCAATAAAACACTTGAAGCAGGCATCACCTGAAGGTAATTGACTGCATCTATGAGTTAAATGTTCCAAGGAAAAGAGAAGACTGTTTCTAGCTGACAAGGTCAATTATCCCCTCACTTTTTGGGTGCTACTGGCATTCTGAGCACATCCGAAATTGTTAAATAAAACTTCTGAGACTAGAATAATTTTTATTTTTAAATAAAATTGCTATTAACTATTTTTAAAAACACAAACATTAAAGAAATTTCCATTGGAGTAATGCACAGAAATAGTACTAATCCTATGGATATATGCATTTCACTTCCAAGTAGTAGCTACGTACCTGTCATTGCTTGTGGTCGGGTGGGATCTTATAATGGGATTTTTGCATTTTTGTTTAAAAAACATTGACTGTAAGCCAGCATTGTGTGATGAATAGAGTAAAGGTTGGTGTACACTTTTTGTATTTGGGCATCTCTGTAAGCCCTATTTCCATGGTAGGAGGAATCCTGATGAAGTAGAAATAGATTAAAGGTGTGTGTGCCAAGTCAGGCGGTGCTGACCCAAATAGGGAATTGGTAAAAGGTCAGTCCACTGGTTCAGAAGCCAGCAGGCAGTGTCCTTGTGCTGTTTTGTTTCAGATGTCCAAGTTCAGCTGGTGAGTCCCCCACACAAGAAAAGCCTCACCTGCTCTCTGCCCGAGTAGCACAAAGTAGGTGGGCTCTCTCAGGGCCTCTCTCGGGATGTTCCATGAGCAACACCCCAAAACTCTTCCTGTAGCTGTCGTGGCTCGATGCCCATCTTCAGTGCTTCCCAATGCTGAAACACAGACCATGACACAACTTGTACTCCGAGACTCCCCCACCACCACCCCCTTTAGTAATGCTGTATATAGATGGTACCTTTTCCCTTGCTTTAGTTTCCTGTTCATTCACTTTATGAACTTTTTTCAGTTGGGAATAAAAGCTTTATTATAGTATTTGAGTTTCACCTGTTTTCCTGCAGCTTTTCTCTCAAAAGCAACAATTACTGTGTCCTGATAACACCAGATTGTTCATCTGTGTCCAATTTGAAATTAACATTCTGCTTTCTTTAAAATTGATAGCCCATTCACTTTTTACTGCAACGTTGTTCATTTCTTCCAATATGTTAATAATGCTGTTTCCAGCCCTGCTCATGCTGTTTATACTCTGCTAATGTTTGCATTTGCTTGTGAAATCATGGGATCCTCTTTATTGTCTTAATGTTATTTTTAAGTGATGGGCATAGTCTTGGTGTGTGAGTCTGCCACACAATTTAATGTTCTGTGCAACTTTTTGTCTTGTTTTGACTCCAGTGTTAATGTCTGCAAGTCCTTCTGCTTCTCTGTCTCTCTTTCTCATTTTTGAGGGTTTTGGCATGTTTGTAGTGCTGTAGGTTGCTCTATACATTGTAAACCTCATCTCTAGTTGAGTATTATTTGACTAGGAAATTTATTATTTCCTTAAAGAATAATTCTGTGTCTAGTTCTTTAACATTTTGTCCTACACTTCATTATTTTTTTTCTGGTCCCACCTAGATTATCTTTTAAAAACTATAAACTTATCTTCTCAGTCTTTAGTCAGAGACTCTTCCTGCCTTCACTTGTTCTTCATACTATCTATTTAAAAGTTTGCTTAAGCTATTTCAGAAATAGCTGCTTGCAAAAATAGTGTCCTGTGGCTGTCTCCCTTTCTTCCTTGAACACACCTCTAGTAGCTAGAAATTGAAGTTCTGTTTTAAACCTTCTTCCTTGTCCTTCATGTTTCCAGAAAGTTTCAGCTGTTAACAGATATTCAGAGGATTTTCTTAGCCTCAGGTGCTCCCCGATACCTTATTCAGTAATTGTTCAAAAGCAGCCGCTTGCTTTGCTGACTGTCTTACAGGGTGTTTGAGTAGGAGTGCAGAATGATGCTGCCTGTGAGATGAAATGAGAAGGGGAAAGGCCTTTGAGGTGGAAGTGCCTTAAGTCTGCCCAGGTGAGGAAACGTGGGAGTCTGCTTGAGTCAGAGGGCGCTGCTTGGTGGCAACTGGAATAGAATAATTGAGTCTGGAAGATACCTTAGATGTAGGACTTGGGGGTGTTGCTTGATGATAAGCTGCTCAACATGACTCAGCAGTGTGCGCTTGCAGCCCAGAAAGCCAACGGTGTCCTGGGCTGCACCAAAAACAGCATGGCCAGCAGGTGGAGGGCAGTGATCCTCCCCCTCTGCTCCGCTCTGGTGAGACCCCACCTGGAGTACTGCGTCCAGCTCTGGGGACCTCAGTACAAGACATGGAGCTGTTGGAGGGAGTCTGGAGGAGGGCCATCAGGATGATCAGAGGGCTGGAGCACCTCTCCTATGGGGACAGGCTGAGAGAGTTGGGGTTACTCAGCCTGGAGAAGAGAAGGCTCTGGGGAGATCCAACTGCGGCCTTCCAGTCCCTAAAGAGGCCTACAGGAAAGCTGGAGAGGGACTGTTTACAAGGGCAAGCAGAGATAGGATGAGGGGTAATGGCTGAAAACTGAAAGAGGGGAGAGTTAGATTAGTTATAAGGAAAAAAATCTTCACTGTTAGAGTGGCGAGGCACTGGAACAGGTTGCCCAGAGCAGTTGTGGATGCCCCATCCCTGGCAGTGTTCAAGGCCAGGTTGGATGGGGCTTTGGGCAACCTGATCTAGTGGAGGTGTCCCTGCCCATGATGAGGGGTTGGAACGAGATGATTTTTAATGTTCTTTCCAACCCAAACCATTCTATGATTAAAAAATGCATATGTACATTTCTCAGCAATGTCTCAAATTTAGACTCCATGCAAAAACATGGTGGAAAAATAGGCATTGGATGTAATTTTCTCAAAGCTCACTGAAAGCTACAGTTCAATTCAAATTCTAAGTCTGGATTTGGTGTGAAAAATATATGTAAAATCCAAACCTTGGTGTTTACTAAACAAACAAAAGCCTCAGAAAACCTTCCTGTCACAGATCTTTCTCAGCTTTTCCACAGCCTAATATTAAGCTCAATGACAGCCAAAGTATTCACTCTGGTTTATTCTTTGTTATAGGAAAGCCTTTAGTTTAGCCTCTAGGATATTTGAACTTGCAATAGAGAGCTGTCACATTCACTCTGATTCTACGTGCAAATCTGCTAACTCTCACAGCCATTCAGTGCTTTATACTGTTTATAAAGAACCTTAAAATTATTTCTGCTGCACTGCATAAGGTTTTTGAAGCACATAGCATGATAATAGGACAATCAAATGTCACGGAGATCAAGTTTCAGTACTTTAAATTCAACAACCAGCTCTAGTTCAGAGATCTTGTGTTTCTGTTACCTAAATCCTGTTTTTTTTCATCTCAACAAGGGTGATGTAGTCAAAGGAAATGGGGATGGGAATGGAGCTGGGGCAGTGTGTGGTGAAAGGGGAAGCTTTAGATACAGTAAAGCTACACAAAGTGGTGTTCTATAGACAGTATGTAAAAAAGAAATGGAGACCGAACTCTGATTTTTTGTTTCTGTTCTTTGTCATTCTCTGAATGGTTTTTTTATGGTTTCTTTGTTTCTGTCTCTACCTTCCCAAGCTTCTAAGTGAAGCATCAAATTGGAAGACTTTGAGAGTCTTTTTCAAGATTTGTGTATTACAGTGGAATTGAAGATAAGCTTAATAAATTGGGCTATATGAATAGCATCAAGTAGTATAACTATAAATGCTGTTCTCATATAAGTAACCGGTATTTTCTATGTGTTGCATGCATTTTTAATTTGAACAGTTTCCTCACCTTAAACAGTGCTTAATAAACTGAGACCTGTGCAAATACATATTTTAAATTCTTCCTGTCTGCACCAGTCCTATCTTTTATTCTTCCCCCCACCATATACTGGATGAAGTCTAAGGGAGATGGACTTATGATGTAAAAGATCTTTTTCTGAAGATTAAACTAGTTTATTCAGTAGTATTATAATAATCTTATTTGATCTTGGTTGCTTCCTCCAGAGATCAAAGAAACATAGTTCCTTTTTATCAATTTATTTCATCCAGTATACTACACTATGCAATGCCACTCAGCTTCACTGGAATTTTAAAATTTAAAAGTCTTAAAGATGTTTGGTAATTTTAACTAGATTTTAATTCAGCCTATTTTTCCAACTCGACTTGCCTTCCACTTGCCATCAAAATATAGGAAGTTGTTGACAGCTATCAAAAACTGGTTCCTTGGAAGAAGAGGCCTCTCTGTACTGTATAGAACAGTTGGGATCTTATGTAGATTAGTCCAAATCATATTCTGTACCTAAATGTCTGATTGCAAATGAGTACAGTAAAATAGATATTTTTAATGCAGACTTGTGAAATATTATATTGATGGAAAAAATCATATGGTAACACCCCTCAGGTTTCTATTCTGTCATGACTTTAAGAAGATGAAAAATATCAATGCCATTGGAAATGCAGCTCAAAATGACATTAACATTAGAATCATATTTTAATGACAGCAAAATATGTTTTGAAAACATAAGACACAACGTAGGTTCTACAAAGATATTAAAGAAAGACCCTTCAAATGGCCAGCTGTTTAGACTCAATACATGACTTCAACTCTGCACGTTGGAAACTGGCAAACTTTGGGAGTATCTTGGAGGCAATAAAAGTTAAAAGCTAGCAGAACAACATATTAACTGCTACAAACGATTAAAATTACAGATGTCGAGTGTCTGTAAAAGACATTCATACCATTGTAGAGCGAGGATTGCAGGAGTGATTGATATGCCGAGTCGGCTCCTCTTTCAGTTGAGAATGAATTCATCATTCAGCAGATACCCTGGCAACATCTGCACTTGTGTAATGAGATTTCTGACAGAATTTGTATGGTTTATTCTGTGTGTGTAATGTTTCAAATTAGTAATCTAAAGTTCATTCAATTCTGATGACCCTTCCACTGAAGCTGTACATTTTTACCCCTGTTACTGATCAGTGATCTTCCGTGATAATCAGTGAATTATGTTGTCAGCTAATCATATTTGTACTGTGTACTGGATTATTCAAACAGAAAAGATCTCATATAAAGATGGTTTGCTTATCAACATGAATTTAAAGAAACAACAACGAGCAGGAAACAATAAAATTAAATCAAATTCATGAAGGAAGCACAATGTAGTTTTCTATCACTTGTTGAAAAACTCAGGTCGTGCTGGTGAGGCAAATAACCTGTGAAAATTAAATATGCCACATTACTTCCAGTATCTTCAATGTGCTTTGCTGAGCTAAAGAGTAAGTTTTTCAGCAATTATCAACCCTCTGAAAACTCTCAAGGAGCCAGACCAGAGCCTAACAATATTGCTTTTGTGTTTTGGCATTGAGAGTTAGCAAAAGTACTGCGTCTGACTTAGTGTATGAAACTTGAGTGCCATTTAAACTGTCTAAATATCAAGCATGCATTTTTAAACACTAAGTAGATGTTAAATAATAAAACCTATTTTATTTTTGTTGTATAGACCACCTAATGTATAATGAATAGCTTTAAGGGATGTTCTCTAGTGAGTTTGCTTAATGGAGGGTGCATTCTGTAAAAAGAGCTTAATCTGAAACGTGTTCTGGCTTGAACTATGTGCAGCTGTGCTGAGCTTCTTGGGATTGCGGATTTTGCTCTCTGTAGGGACAATGTCTCCTTACAAATACATAATGCATAAAATTTAAATTGTGTTTAAAAATGAACAAAATCATGAACAAACACAGCTGTGTTTGCAAGTATTTTTTGTCCCTATCTCTCCCTGTAGGTTTATGTCTGTCTTCGCTGCCATAAGAAAAGAGGAGGAGACAATTGCAAAGAAATGATTCTATTTGCTTGTTTAAAACACATTAACAGTTCCACTACTTTCTGTGAGCAAATTAAGACTTTCTGTCTTTGTCAACCCCAACAAAAAATATGTGAACTAGCCCAAAAAAGTTTAGAAGAAATAGAATTGCCTTAAGGGAAGCCTGTAGGTCTAGTGATGGTGAGAGTACGGCACTGAAATGCCTCTAAAACTGCTTGGATAGTTCCTAAATATTTACGTTAGAGCTAGCATATTAGTATATTCATAGCTAATTATGTTTTGAGTCTGTACAGGGATGTTCAAGGTGTATTTTATGAAGACATCAGCAGCTAATTGCTAGTCTGAGGAGAGAACTATCTTAATATAACCATTACCTGGTAAGTGAGAGTTAAGACAAGGAGTAGTAGACTTGACTGGTGATGTTGTAATTCTTACTCAGGAAGCTATGTATGAATGTTAATTTTCTTTTCCCAATTTTGCTACTTACTCTCCCATTCACTTTTCACAGTGAAATGTTTATTCAACCATTTCCTTATACTAGTGAATGTCATATGAAAGAATGTAAAGAAAATGTTATGTGAAAGGGCTGGAGATACCACTTATGCATCAGAAGGCTTTAGAGCATTTAGGAATTATTTGTAGGCGGAACTGAGGCTTAAAAGGACCTCACTGACGTGACTGAAATGAGCTGCTCTGAGGGGAGCAGGGCAGAATTGCATATGAGGAGTTTTCCCAGCTTGGTGTGTTTGGGTACCAGCTCAAATTCATATCTGACTTGGGTCACAGCTTAAAATGAGTTTGCACACTGGTCCTCAGGGAGTGTTTATCTATACACCAATGCCACCTTGCAGTCTGGCACAACAGTAGTGTGAAAACACTTTTTCAGTGGCTGCCTGTCCTGTATGTTCTTCTCTTGCCATGAAATCAGTTCTGAGTAAATCAGTCTCATTCACCATTGGGATGAAATATTAAAAAAAAAGGAAGAAAGAAAAAGGAAGTGTTGCCTAAGAGGAATTGTAGCTTTTTGCACAGAGTCACTTAATGATTTAAATACATAGGTGATGATATTTTCATTTTTATCTTTATTAAGCACATAGCTTGGAACACCACTTGAGAAGGAACAGTAAAATAGAAGTGGTTTATTATTATACCTTATCATTGTATCTTATCTTACTTTTGTACATTAAATCTCCTTCAAAATGTCATGTAAAATTAGAAAGTAGCAATCAGATTATTCCTGAGAATAGACCTTTTTTTCTAGCTATAATCCAAAGCCAACTGGTTTCATAGATTTTCTGCATACCTAGTACAGATATTTGAAAGGCATCGTTCAAAATGTCCCTTTAACTAGCTCTACAAAATTTTGTAGACTGTTCAAATATTACTGAAGTTGTTATCTTTGCCAACCAGATGAATTTCAGAAGCAAAGTAACATGACAGAAAACAGCAGCGGCTGGTGCTATATTGTGTAGAAGTAGCCACTGTGGCTGGAGTACGTCCCACCTCCAATGTTCAGGACGGACAGATTCTCACACTTTCTCCAAGTGAGATGTCTGCATCTGGTCACAGTGGAGTTCCCTCAGGACAGAAAACTGCTTTTCTTCACTGAGTCAAGTGGGGTGGATCCTAGATATCTAGCCCTGAGAGATTCAGGCATGCTGACATGTCTGCAATGTGCTCATAAAATCTGCCTCATTCAGTACCTCACTCCCCATCCTTCATCATTTTTCCGCTCCCGGCTCCAGACTCCCTCTCAGAGGTGCCTGTTTCTTCCCTGCCTGTGAAGCAGACGATACCTCCCTGCTTAGGAGGGCCAGAAAACAGCAAATGCAGCCAGGAGTGAAGATGCAGTGCCAAGGACATCACCTGAGCATTGGTCAGCTGAGGAAGAGACGAGACAATTACAAGTGCAATAGAGCAGAACACCTGGAGTGAAGTTCCTATGTAACACATTTTCATCATCTTGAATCCCCCCACAGCCTAAGCCTGTGCATTTGTCTCCTAGATTGCAAGTGTAACAGCCTTTTTTTCCAGGTTATCCAGCTTTTCATCATTCCCTACAGTTTAAAAAAACCTGTTTGTCTTCAGCATCTCCATGTGATTGCATTGCACAAAATGTAACGTATCTCGTATCCCAGAGTCTAGCTGTTTTACTTTTAATGAGTTCTTTTTTCCCACTTTTTTTGAGTGAAACTAGAAGAATGGAGGCAGGGGATGTGGGACATGCCAAGTTCCAAAAGATGGAGTTCACCAACCCTTTTTAATTTCCCCTTATTACTACTGGGGAAACATTTGCTCAGAAATACTTTCTAGAACTACTGTTATTTTTTTTCCTGAATGTTACTTGCCATACAGATAATCCTTATCTAAGGAGAGTGGGATTAGGGTACTGAGGTGCTATAAAATGGTGTTGTTAAACAAGCAGACTCTCAGCTGAGGAACTTTTTTCTCACAAGCAGGTGACAGAAGTTTCTGAAAATAAGACATAAGGGATTAGTACAAGAAAATATAACTATAGGGGGAACAGAGGGAGAGAAAAAAAAAAGAACAAGAAATTAATTATTTAAGTCTTTCTAAAAAGAAAAGAAGCAGCAACCTACAATTCTTCAAAGGGAAAAAAGAGCCATTAATTTGACTTGACAAAGTTTAAAATGTAAACATTTTATGATACAGCTTTTCCTGATACTTATTTGGTTACCTGAAACAGTTGTAGTCAAAGCTCCATTCAGAATAACTTTTTTCATTGGATTCATTGATGTCTGAGGTGGGAGCGGTGCATCATTTTGTGAGCCTTAGTGAAGGAGAGTGGTATACTTTCCTAGGAGTGCTTTATTGCTTCCATTATTTAATGTAACACCAGTTAATCATAGCAGAGGTGTTTCATGCTGTGAGATAGCTACAGCAGACTGCTCAGAAAGCTTTCAGACATAAAGCTGGAAATATGTACTGCAGTTCTGGGCTATCGCAAGAGGACTTCTTAAAATCAGAGGTGTAGAAGAAGGAGCTGACGGTTGTATCTTTGTGAACTGCCTGGAGGAGCTTTTAGCAGGTGTCTGAGTGATGGAGGGAGCTGTGTGAATGGAGAGAGGTTTGCCACTTTGAAAAGGCTGAAGAGATGAACATGAGGAGTATAAAAGGGTATAAGAAATTTATTAGATGTGAGTTACCCTAGGTTTGCTTTATTACAGCGCTGGATGCACGGGGGACAGCTCCACCAAACATGCACGCAGGTGATTACCAACACACAAGTTATATAGAATCAAAACATACATATTCATCATTTTTCTCAGAAAAGGCAGTCCTATGATAATCATTTCTTGGAATTAAGTTATGTAGTCTCCTCCCCATCACACATGCTCAGTGATTAGAGTCAGGGGTCTTCAAGGGGTCTCTGGTGGTTGTTGGTGGTCGTGTACGCGTGTTCACTGGATGACCACCTTCTCGTAGGCATGCGCAGTATCCTTGTTGTGGGTGCACCTATCCATAACAACTTACTTCATAAGATTAATATTCCCGGGCCTATTGTCTGGTTGGGTAAGGACTGTACATGGAACATAGCAGCATTGTACATTGCCATGGTCAGTTAGCTTCATTACCTATTACCTTGATTACAAACTAATTATTCCAAGCTAATCATTCTATAGCTTCTGTCTCACGACCTCTATCCCATGATTACATTTTTCCCCTTTTTGGAAGTTTTCCTTCCAGGAAAGCCCCACACTCTGAACAGGAGTCTAGTTGAACCTATTGCGTAGTTACTCTGTCTGAGAAAGGCTGTTGAGATGTCCCAGAAGCCCTGAAAAATGTAAACTATCACAACAGCCATGACAAAACTTCAGGTAATTTGTGGGACATGCTTAATGAAACTATGGAAAGCTATGTCAAACTGTGACGTCTCACCAGCTAAGGCAGATGTTTGAGGTCCAGATGCTGTATGCTGATTAGTTCCCATGCTGCTTTCTGTTTATCATTGCTGTTTGCATTTGATCAGCATTTCCTGCAACTCTGATCTTTCCCAACAGCCCCTTCCTCAAGATCAGGCTAGCAATAGTATGTCAGTCCATGATGCACCATGGTTGTAGAA
This sequence comes from Aramus guarauna, assembly GCA_013400195.1. NCBI lineage: Eukaryota > Metazoa > Chordata > Aves > Gruiformes > Aramidae > Aramus > Aramus guarauna. The sequence goes on along the minus strand of VXBL01002748.1, from coordinate 302,669 downwards.
TTAACATGTGTTGTGTTTTGACCTGTGTATAGGTAGAAAGTGGTTACAAATTACCCTGTGTTTCTAGTGACCTGTTCCAGAATCAGTGATCTGCCTGAATAAAATTGTTAACATTAAAACAGTGGTTGTCATATTCTCTATTGGAGACCAAGCTGCCTGCTTTTACTGCTCAAGTGTGTAGTGAAAACCTTTGGGAAAAAAAGATTTATTACATTTATACATTCAATTTTCCTCAGGCTACAATTGCTTTTTTTCTTCTCAGAATCAGTTGCTGAAATACCTACATCACTGCTGCTGTTAACAAAACTTACTTGTCATGTTAGTGGGCAGTGAATAAGCTTTTAATTTTCATTCTGTTCATTTATAAAGAAATGCATTTTAAATCCTGCTATTTGCAGTTAAAGAAGTAACATTGGTCAAATCTCAAAGAGTTTAGATGGGCCCTTCTGTCCCAGAGAAGTGCCCCGAGATTGATGTGGGACCTTTTGCAGACTTGAGATGATGCTTATCTCAAGGCTTTCCTGGACATTTCAGAGTTGAAAGGAAAAATCCTTGGGAGCTCTTTATTTCTTTCTTCCTCTGACTTGATATGAACAGGAGAGGTTTACTTTATTACAAAGTGAGCCACTGGATAAGAAACAAAATAATAACCCCCCTTCCCTGCCTTCACTGGCATGTCAGCATAGCCCTCCACCTTCCTGCTTGAACCTGCCCGGGGGGCAGTGGAAGGTCTGACATGTTCCCATCGGTCTCCGAGTCCTGCCTGGGGTTAGGCTGGGGCAGCCCGAATGAGCCGGACGGAAGGACCCGGTGCACATCCTTCTCCTCTCAGAGTCAGAGGAAGAGGTGATGCTTGCAACAGAAGCATCCCTCATCTTTACAGGTTAGATTCTATCCTGGTCCCTCAGATGTTGAGGACATCCAGTAACATAATTCAGTAGTATAACACCTCTCTCTCTTCAGTCTTCCGATCCTGACACAAAATCAATGAGAGGATTGATTGCAAAGCTAGTGATGGTAAAAGTTACTTTTGTTTATTTCTTTTCTGATGAAGAGAGAGGTCCCTGTGAGAATTCTTGTTGGCTTAATGAACTGCTGAAAAGTTTCAACTCACATGACACTAAAAATTACTTTTTCTTCATGATGATAGGAAAAAATAATTCTGAATAGCATGCTGCTGCGATAACTGCCTGCATCTAGAGCTTGCACTACAGGCATTTTTCAAAGAATGACATCAGTTATGTATGTGAAAAAGAGAAACCCAAGGTGGCTTTACAAAACAACTTTCATGTACTTACCAAGTTTCAGCTTTTTTGTCTATTTTTAATAGACACTATTGCATTAGATCAGTCAAAGACATCACAGGAAAGCACAAAGAACTGAAAGAGTTTTCAGATACCCGTATTAGACTATGATACGGGTTTTATACCCTCATCTCTGTAACAAGCAAGGAGAAAAATCAAAGCTTTAGAACCTTTCTGAAAACACAGAGAGAAAGAAAAAAGAAAGAAAAGATTAAATAAATGTTCTTTATTAACTATATTAACACCAAATATTAATGTATGTTACCTAGATGACAGGAAATGTCAATAAAAATTATCTAGAGCTGATATTTTCTTCTATTATACAGTTCCAGTTGGATTAATATTCTTGTTTCTTAAATTAGTAAGAAGGTTGCTGTGAACACAAAGAAAATAATTATACTTCTTAGTGTGGACTTACGCAGGAAATACGTGTCAGCCACTCCTCTTTGACTACAGTTCTTTGACTAACAGCTACCCTGTTATTTCTTAAAGTAATAAATTATGGAAAAAGAAATAAGTGCTTGGTATGTTACAGACCTGACTTACCTCTACTGTTTGAATAAGAATGTCTCGTTTGGAAACGATGGAGTTGGGGTTTCTTCTTCTCATTGCATACACTATGTAAGGAAATAAAATTATATGTGTTTCTTCTGATGCCTGCATAGATCATACCTTTCCTAAAATAGAGAGGTTTAGCCTTACCCTGTTTTGTATCACACAGTAGGGAGTATCAGGCAATATATGCTGTGAGAACTAAAGCCTAGATCTTATCTTGATGAACTATATTTATCAGAGGCTCCTGACAAGTTCTTTTTGCCTGTTAAAATAGAAAATAGTTTGTCTTTACTTAGAACAAACATATTTCTTATGCATGTGACTGTCCTTGCTTTGTTGGGTTGGAATACTCCTTTGAGTGAATGCAGCCCAGTGCGGAAGAGAAGATGAACCCCTGCTTCCAGGGGGCTCAGGGGGACTCGATCCCCCTTCTAGGAAAAGCAGGGAACTTTATTTTTAGTAGTCATGGGCTACAGTCATGAACTTGAGCTTAAATTTCTTCCTACTTAGGTGTATTTTTTTCTAAGAGAAAAATCCCAAACCACTTCCACTGTGCCAGTAATGGCAGTGCTCTCCACGGCGTGCTGCTGACAGATCACTGGAAAACTGGTGTTTGCAGAAATGCCTGGGCAGTAGGTGTTCCTGAGATCAGTTTAAAAAAAAAAAAGCCACAGAATGAAATTTGTTACTTCACCCAGAAATAAGTACTTGAAAAAAGAGAGAGAATACAGTATTTTGTGTAGGTATTTGCTATTGCTTGCTTCAGCCTGCTCTTACTGGGTTTATGAACATGCTTAAGACAACTGTACTCCCCACAATTACCCAGTGTGTATATACACCAAAGTATCATCATGACTATAAACTTGACAGTTAAAAACTAGTTGGACAATTTCAGTTGCTGCAATTGTGTCCTGGCAACTCTGTGATTTCTTTTCTCAGTATTTTTGCCAGTTTGAAGGTTTTCCTTCTTATTTGCTGTTACTATCTGACATACCTATATACAGTGAAGTTTACTACTGATTCTGCAGTGAAAATAATTAAATAGACTTCATAAAAAGGACCATTACTTATAGTAATATATAAGACTTTTTTATTATTATTTTAATGTTTTTGTTCTTTGGTTTCTAGTATCTATTACTTGAAGCAAATCTCAGGTTTAAAGATATCCTCAGAGTGCTATGATTTGAAAGAATAGTTTAAATATCTATTTCAGTAAAGCATGAAGTTCTTTCTGCAGGTATTAGTTATGTGCTATCTGAAATCCAGAGGGCAATATCTCTGAAGTTTTGTCTATCTTTCAGTCCACGGTTTTATACTTAAAGACCCAAGCATGAGGGGGTAAAAAAATTCTGCAGAAATGGGAAATGTCAAGCACTGATGATCTGTGATCAGCATGAGTTTTAGAACAACTGAAATTTTCGCTCCGATTCCATCAATCCTTACTTGTGACCGCGCTCTTTGGACATTAACAGCTCTGCAACAAACAGTGGGTAAATGAATCCACGCAAACAGAAACAATGCCTGGTAGACATTGTGGATGAGATTCATTCACCCTAAATTTAGACTTTTAAATATGGCTGTTAATAGTTAAGCTAGTTACACTATGCTTCTTCTGCAGCTCCCTAAAAGATCTAGCATGTGATTCACCTGGCCGGTGCTAGATGTCAACAGTAGGATGACATGATTATTGCCCTGCCCTCCTCTGACTATACTAGCTGTTGCTTGAAGGCATTCTTGGGTGATTAGCTCAAGTGTAGACATTTATGTTAAATCAGATTAATCACATCCCATACCATCATTTGGGTTTTTTTTAAATCAATATCCCGTTGAAAAGGATGCATATATGTTCTCGTTTTGGGTGCTTTTGTTTTAGTTTATCAATAGGTAGGCTTAAAAAGATGCTTCATTTACTGCATTTGTGTACAATTCATAAGTATTTAAAGATTTTTTTTTTTTTTTTAAAGAGGAAATAATGATCTTTTTACAAGGAATACTATTTCCCTAAGGTAGGCGAGGATTCCTTGGGCATCTTGAAATCCTCATACAGTATTTATATGTACTACAGAAAATTCAGCCATCTAAATTATTATACTAAGAGGTCATGATTTGAAATGGAAAGCCTACAATTCTATAACTGCAAATCAATGTTAGATCTGATATATCTGTATATCTGATTTACAAGTACAGGTTTTATTGAGACAGAGAACTACCTAATAAATATTCTCTTAGCAGTGCAAGATATTGGTACTAAACCAGAAAACTTGATAACTGCTCTGTGAATCTGCTTTGGTACTGTTAGGGGATACATTTAACAGGTGTGCTTTCATAACTAAAATGAAAAATAAAGTAAAAGTAATCGAAATGGAATTATCTTATTTTCTGCCTTTGGCATCATAGATACAAATGACACCATGTTAGGTAGCTGTTAATTCAAAATAGTGTTGCAAACAGTCTCTAAATCTTCAGTGATAACTTTTTGACTACCTTTGAGATTTTATGATGTGCTGACAATAATTATTAAACAGTCACTAATTCTACACATCACTCCTCCAGCATATCTGCTTGTCTCAATGAAAGGTAGAAAAGGAATTAATCTGGAACTCCAAGTTCATTTTTTCCTTCATTTCTTCACTGCTCTCACCCACTCTTAAATCAAAGCCCCTGAAATAAATTCTAACATCTATACATCACCATTTCTATGATCTCTCTTGTAAATATGCCTGAAACAAACTGTGGTAAGATGCAAATCCTAAGATGTGGTAAGATACCTGTGGTCGAACTTTGTAAGGTTGTTTCTAACAGAAGAAAATGGTGACAATTAAAAATGTAAAGATAATCATGAAGAAAACATTTCATCTGATGTATTTCTTAGATATTAGGCCAAAAGTCTGGTAAATCCAGTTTAGCAAAATTACAATGAAAAGAATAAATCTGAAGAGTAAAAGATCTGAACCTTAAGTGGTATAAATCATCAGTGTGGTGTAAGTATCATGGTATTTGATACAGTGGTCCAGCTCTGTTGTCTTCAGTGTATGAATGGGAATGAACAAAATGATGAACATTCATTTTGGATGCATCTCTAAAGCTGAATTAAGCCCTTAATATTGCCTCCATCTACTGCTCACTAACCATCTCAAAAGCCACAGTGCTGTGGAAATCTGTTGGGGCCTGGTGCCAGTGCAGAAGGGACGGTCTCATTAGTCCTCTGAGGGCTCAAGTGCTGCTCTGAAGATAGAGGACTTGCTGCTCACTATGCCATCCAGTAGAAATATGAGTCAAAGGCCTATGAAGTTGCTAGAGCAAAATAAAACCTGCTGCAGCTTCTGATAAGATGATCAGTAGTAGATGAGCAACTCCTTAAAATACTGTCCAACAAGTTCATACCTGGTACATCTGTGGATAAAAGAATCTTCCTCAAGTTCTAGATCGCTAACTGGCAATGCTGAGGTTTGTATTTGCCTAGCAATTATTGTCTACTTTTGATACTTTCTTCTGCAGTAATTTACAGCTGACTATTCTTTTTCACTCTTTCTTTTACTATTTCTTACTTATAAATAATTTCCCTGTATTTTGCATGGGTGTAGAAGAGGTAAGTTAGTAATTGTTTTTCTTGCATTAAGGGGTAACATAATCTCTCGGATTCTTTTTAGTCATGGAGGCTTCTGTTCACAGCAGATCTTAATAATCCTTCTGTAGCCTCTGAACTTCCATGTTCTATAAAGTCTAGTCAATTTTTTATTTCATGCCATCATACTTACTCTTTTTACTGCTAAAAAATGTTCCACTTTGGTAATGGGCATGTCAGTCTTCATCACACCAATAGGTGTGATTAGCTCTCATCTCCTGTGCTCATGATTGACTTATCATAGTTTCTTATTTTTATCTTATAACCAATCTACCTTTTCCACTTTTTATCATATATAAAACCTTTTGGCTCTTTTTGGCTTGAATTTAATCACTGGATGGGATAGCTTGCAGATAATGATAGCTCAGGTTTTCATTTGATGGTGTTGCATTCTAGAGGACTGAAGGCTGTTGTTCTACATAGAAAAGTACCCATATAAAAAAGAGAAAGTGGACTGAAACTTAGATACTTGGTACTTGGAAATAGGTAATTTTCAACACCTTAACACTCCCCATTTGGCTTCTAGCTGCCCCTCTTAAAGGGAATGGAGTCCAATAGGTCCTGGGTCACATCTTCTAGTCCTGTATGCGTATTGTGGGTGCTCAGGGTGTAAAAATGGTTCTAGATACCAGTATTTAATCAGCTGAGTTCCCTACTGTCTGTTCATGTGTCAATTCTTGCCTAATAACTTCAGACTTTTCCAAAAATTTGGCAGAGCGATGAAAACAGGGTAGGTACCACCTTTTGTATGACTTCTGCACAAACTGTCATCCAGGTAGAGGAGAGTCCCTGTCACCAAGGGGAAGGAATCCTTGAGGGCAGCTGCAGTCAGCACACACACACGGGATGGCCTGGGAGCACCCGGGTGCTCCTCATCGGCTCAGTGGGCAGTGGGGGCATGGGCAGGAGCTGAGGGGGCCTTGCAAGATTTCAGATCAAGTCCTTCTACTGAAGCCAGTGGGAGATCAGCTCAGCTCGGGAAATCCTACTGAATTCAAGGTCTATGTTTTGTCTGAAGATTACTATGATTGTTCTTAAAGAAATCTTCCTTGAGATATGTGGTTAGAATTGCTTTCCTGCGTTTAAATTTCCTTTACTTCAGATCTTGTATGAGAAGGTAACTGCAGCACACAGAATACATCCGAATGTGATCTTCAATTGCAGTCTGATCACAATATGTTCATCCACATTTTCCTTTATCAATCTTTTGCTTTTTACAGATGTACTTCTTATTTGATTTTATTTAATTTTCTTGTAATGATTTTTCTTTAGTACATGTTCCTGCTCTCTATTGCTTTTCCTGAATGGAATGCCTAAATCTGCTTGCCGTAACTCACACAATAGTCTGGGGCACCAAAGCATTCTTTTGTCAGCTATGGTTCAGGGGTTTTCTGCCCTCTGCTCTGGGCCTGATAGCTGTTTCTATTAAAAAGCTTCTGGTGAAATATTCTACCACCTAGTGGTCTTAAGTTACAAGTAGCACACAAGAATATTTTTTACCCCTTGTCCACAGCACAGTTTCAATGTTCTCAGACTTAAATTCAGTTTCATACTGTTCATAACACATTGCATAGTGGAAAACTTGCAATTACTCTCTATACATCAAGTATTTCCTATGCAAGAATATGAAATTATTTCTTGTCACTGTGCCTTTATCGTAGAGCAAAAGATGTGTTCAACATGTTGTTTTGAAGGACCTTAATATTTATCTTGAAACCTATTTGCAACACATACATTTAAATCTTTGATCCCACTGCAAAATATGTCATAAATATTGATCTGAACAGCTTGCTGTTTCAATTCAGCAGTAAGACCACTTGCTTGGTCCTTCTTCCACTTTATCTTGATCATGTATTGTGTTTCATTGGCTGCTATCAAACCAGAAGATTAATTTTAGGTCTTTGACTGCAAGCTTTCTATACATTTAAAATTCTTGAATGGCCCTCTTTAAGTCTGTTACAGAAACTAGAAATCTTTTCATTGGATGCATACATTTATTCATTCCTTAAATAGGTTATCTCTAACAATAAACATACATTATGTCTTAGAAAATATGGGAATTAATACCCAAGTAAAATATAACTCATTTCTGTAATGATACTGGAAAAGTAAAAGGCAATATAGAGGGACCAGTTTGATAATCCAGCTAAGATTTCTTGCACACTTCACTGGACGTCAAAGAGCTATGTGACTATCAGTGGGTGGATTAATTTGGCCTGCACTTCTTGGATTATTTTTGAACTTATTGCAGACTTTTGTACTATACAAAAAAATGAAGTGTTTGCTCGATATTTGGGCTACATTCCTAGAAAAATTCTTATGTAGAAACATGCAGCAAAAAGACAGGAAACTTTGTGTTTTCAGCTTTGGCATAGCTGTTTTTACATTTCAGTGTTGAAGTTATTAGCCAAAAAGCTTTTTGTTAATTAGATAATGATGCAATGAATTATTTGTTTACACTTTTTCCAGAGACTAATGGTAGCATTCTGCCTCTAATCCTGTTTACATATTGCCCCTCATGTTTGCCATTTAGAACAAGGGCTTTCCATTATCACTCAACAATCTCAGGATATTATCTTTAGCAGTAAAGACAAAATAGGATATATAAAAGGATTATAATAGCATTTTGCTCAAAACCTGGGTTTCTACACCAGTGTTTATAATGTGAAATGAAAATATAGTTTGATTTTAATAAAAGTCCTTATGTTTTCTTGCTAGAAAAACATTACATGCTAGAAAAGAAAGTTGCTCGTACTGAAACAATTGGTAGCTGTCCGTTGTCTGACAACTGGTTTGCAGCCAAAGGGGCCTTGGTGAGACATTTGGGTACAGAATGTCAATGAGGTGGCTTTTCTCCTGTTATTAAACAATTTTTACAAAAATAAAACATTTTCTACCAGTTTTTATGTCTCTAGTTCCTTTACTTACTGTGAACTGGACTCTCACAGTACTACAGGATCTTGCCTATAATTGCTTAGGTAAATTTTGGCACAGCCCTCATATATGTTTTGTGTCTGTATTCGACAACACACGTTCATCTAATTTTTCAAAGAAAGAAAAGGAGGGTAGCTTGCAAGTGCTTTAGTTAAAGAGGATGTTTCTTTTGCTGTGCAGCTGTATCTCCCGATGTGCCGAATGGAGCTTCTGTTAATATTTCATGCCACTGCTCTTGATTTAGAAGAGTAGTATCCATACAAAAAGTAGGTTGGAGTGTATTTTCTGACTTTGAAGCCACTTATTACAGCAAGGCCTGAATTCAGTGTTGACACTGCTCAAAGCAGTACATTGCATTAGACAACCAGCCTATCATCAAGGGAAGCCAGTAGATGTGGGTTTTTATTATATTAGCAAAGCTTTTGATACTGTCTCTCACAGTATACTTCTGGGAAAAAATGTCCAGCACACAGCTAGACAAATCCATAATATGTTGGGTGAGAAACTGGCTGATGGGTCAGACTCAAAGAGTTTTAGTAAGTGGGGTTACATCAGGCTGGCAGCCAGTCTCCAGTGGGGTTCCACAGGGCTCAATTTTAGGGCCAGTGAACTTTAATGTTTTTATAAATGACCTTATGTTAAGTTTGCTGATGATACTAAACTAGGGGGAGCTGTGGACTCCCGCAAAGGCAGAGAGAGACCATATGAAATTTAACAACAGCAAGAGCAGGATTTTCCACCTGGGATGGGGAAATCCTGATTATGCATACAAATTAGAGGATGAGAGACTGGAGAGCAGCCCCACAGAAAGAGATCTGGGGGTTTGGGTTGATGTCAAGTTGAACAGTGTACCCTGGCAGCAAAAAGAGCCAATTGTGTCCTGGGGTGCATCAAACACAGCATAGCTAGCTGGCTGAGGGAGATGATTGCCCCACTCTACACTGCATTGGTGCAGCCCCACCTCGAGTACTGCATGCAGTTTTGGGTGTCTCAATATAAGAAGGACATCAAAGTATTAGAGTGTGTCCCAAGGAGAGTGACCAAGACGGTGGAAGGTCTGAGGGCAAGACTTACGAGGAGCAGGTGAGGTCACTTGGTTTGTTCAGCTTGGAGAAGAGAAGGCTGAGGGGTGACGTCATCACAGTCTACAGCTTCCTCAAGGGGGGCAGCAGAGGGGGATGTGCTGATCCCCATTCTCCAGTGACCAGCGATAGGACAGGAAGAAATGATATGAAGCTGCATCAGGGGAAGTTCAGACTGCACATTAGGAAAAAGCTCTTCACTGAGAGGATGACTGGTCACTGGAACAGGCTCATCAGGGAAGTGGTCACAGCACCAAGCCTGTCAGAGTTGAAGGAGTATCTGGATGATGTTCTTAATCATATAGTTTAGTTTTTAGGTAGTGAGGAGCAGGGAGCTGGACTCGGTGATCCTTATTGGTCCCTTCCAACTTGAGATATTCTATGGTTCTATGATTCTATCTCTGCCAAAGTTAAGTTGTCTAAGAAAAGCAAATATTTTGGTTTTGCTATTAGGCAAGTGGCAAATGATAGGTTCTACTGCTCATTTACGCTCTTCCTTCCCTCAGATTTTGGTGATGATGGGGTAATTCTCTTACTGTATGAAGCTGACAGCCCTATCAACTTAATCTTTACGATATTATTTTTTTGTCTTCAATCAGTGAAGTTTAATACAAACTTTCTTCTTTCTTCCATTATTACAGGAGGGCTTCCTTGCTTTATAAATGGAGAAGATGAGTAAGGAATTTCCTTCTGCTACTGTCACAATGTGCCAGCTTTGCAAATAATTACATTCCTCTCTATGGAATTTATGTCAAATTAGTAGGAACATTTTCTAGCACTTCCTTGCTAGAATGCTGGGGGTTATATAATTATCCACCTGCTATTCAAAAGGACATGTGACTATGATGAGACAAACCTCAAAAGTAATTCTAGAATTGGGATAGGTCAACACCTCCAATTCTATTGGCTTTAATTAAATCAATTTTTATTCATAAATCTAAAATCTGTATGGATATTTTATAAGACATTTCATTGAGAAGTTACTGGGTCTCCATCTTTACTTAAAGGGAGGAGAGGAGCGGTTTGCCTCAAAAAAACAGAAGAGAAACTGCTCTTGAAGTTTCTTTAATTCTTTTAGGACATTTTTAAAATGTCATCCAGAACACAGAAGTGGAAAAGGCCAGTAAAAGAAAAATGAAGGTGCAAATGAAAGGACTATATGCTGTTATTTCGATCAACAATTTTGTTTAAGTCCATTAGTGCAAGAATTGAAAAAGTTGTTTGTTTGTTTGTTTGTTTTCCCAAATCAGTTCAATCATCCTCAGATGCATGGATCTTACTTTATTCTCTCTTACTTAGAGGGTGAATATTCTATTTATACCTTTAACCTATGCCCTCAACTTTAAACTGCAGTAATCAATGTACTGCCAAGCTGATGCATGGGTACTTAAAAATCACCATGCATAGCCTGAGTTCCCTGACATTTAAAATAAAAATATTTACTTAATGAACTGATATCATTGTATTTGCCCTCAATGTTTTGATCCTTTTCAACTCATTCAGTTTTTTCACCTTTAATGAAGGAACAGAATTTGGGTTTTTTTTTGTTGTGGTTTTTATTTATGTATTTATTTATTTATTTATTTATTTATTTTTACTTTTTAAATGGAATTCACACTTGATTCTCTAACAGACTGACCCTAAGTGTTGCCAGAGTTACGACAGAATTTGGAAGTTGATAGAGGAAAAAATCTTAGTGTTTGTTTGTTTCTTATTCCAAGTAGCTATAAGAAAAACACCTTCCAAGAATCAGCCCCTGAGCCATTGGTATTCTGTTATGTCTGACAAGGGTGTAGGATAATGGTTTCTGAAATGACTGTGCCTTTTGAAAATAGGTATTAGAAAATAGATGATGAAGCAAAAACTCTTTAAGGACATAACCTTTCTATAATAAGTTGTGCAAGATTGTGAATAATGGTTTCATTGCTTATATGTAACATTTGCTTTGTGAAATACCATTGTAGCATCAGGATAATGCTAAATGCTGAGTTATGGAGTGCCTTGTGACAGAGGCTTCTAGGAATTTCCAGTCATGGTGTGCACAGCAGCAGCTAGAATGTTACTTCTGAGAATCAAGTTTTCTACCATGAGTTTCACATATTCAACTCATTTAAATATGAAGTTTGGAATTACAACGTTTTGCATAAAGGCATGCTCTCCTTATTAGGTACAGATGAGGAGCTGATTAGGAACAACTCCTATTTTCTCCTTTGTGTAACTACATAACTATAGTAGCACAAAAATACCCCTTTGCCTCATGACAAACAGTGCTGTTGATTCTTAATTGTGTGCAGTCATTTTGCATAAACATGCCTTAACCTTTAATAAGAACCAAAAGGGAAAAGAATGTATTCAGCAAAAAGAAAATATGGCCAACTTGGAGGAGTGCAGGTACTGAATATCTGTCCCTTTCTTTCCAAGTGAAAATGATTGATGTGGAATGGCGTGGACTCAGCATGGCTGTTGTTGCTTGATGAGTTCCCTCTGAAGACAGCAATAGCTGGTTCACTCTTGCCATGGGCTGCACAGTTCTCTGAACAGAGTGATCATGTAAGCATTCAGAAATCAAAAAGGGAATAAATGAGTTAGCTGGTATGGAACTCATTTAGCACTAAGGATGCAAGAGAAAAGATAGTCAAAGAAACTGATGAGAAGTGTGTAAGTCAAGCTGATGCAAAAATATCAATGCATTTTATTTTAATCTCCCTCCCCTTCTTTATTTTGTGTTTTCCTTGATCCTACCTAAAATTAACTGTATGGTATTAGATCAAAAATTGCACCCAAGTATCCTGTTTATCATAAGGAATAGTAACAGATGATACCCACAAAGGAGACAGAGAGCTGAGCAAGTATAAAGTGCCTTTTCCGTCCTATGTTCTTCCAGTTTCCAGCAACCTTCAGGTCTTTGAAAGTTATCCTGCTTTCCAGTATGTTTCCACCTAGATTATTAAAGTTTCAATGAACTGGCATATGAAAAGCAGATGTTGACCAGCAACAGGTTTAACTCTCTGGACTTCTTTCCTTGCTCTTGAAGACAGTGTCTATTACCCTCCTTTTCTACAGTCCTGAGTGTCTTTGATGCTCCTCAGTTATGGCTCTCCCCAGCAGCAGAGCTGGAATGAGCTTCAGGCCTCATACTGGGCATTTAAAAGAAAAAAAACAAAACAGGAGGAGGAGGAGGAGGATAAAGTACAGAGAGTTTTTTAATAAGCAGGAGAAAGAGGAGCTTATTGGAAAAATAAGCTGCAGGAAAGTCAGAGAAAAGAAAGGATGAAAGGTCCCATGTCCTGTTTTATAAGGGCTATCCTGTACAATCATTTTAAAAGAAGATAGGTCGGATTAGTGAGTTAACTGCAGTTTAAGAAAGGATGAAGACTTATGAATACTGGAGGTGATAAGCAATTTTATTGCCTCTTGGGTCAAATACTAGGATTATTTTAATAAGAGAAGCAGAAGTTTAGCATCAAATTAATAGCTATTCATCATTCTATATTAGCATATTAAAACCAATAATCCATCTCTCATCTTTCCCCTTCTACTCAAACTCCTCCTGTACTCTCTTCCCTGCCTCTTTCCTTTTTTTTTTTTTTTTATTTTGTTTTTTATCATCTTAATTCACAAAAATGACTGTGGAAATGCTGACATGCTTGCCTTTTCAGTTGACTTTTTTGGGGGAGGGCAAAGGGGTTATTTGACCAACACAGAAATCTTTTTGCTGTCAAATATCTTGTAATTAGATAGCTTATTCTGGACTGTGACTTTTCTATAAATTGCATTAAACTAGGTTTTGCAACTATTTTCTTATTGTTTTCCAATTTGTCAATGTCTATTTTAAAGCATTAGCAGAAATGGGATATATTATCACCAGGGAAAGGTTCATTAGTGCTTCAGATAGTAATCTAAGCTTCTTCTTGTTTCTATTCTTCCCAATTTACAGTATAAATATGCAGTAAATAGCATAAGACTACAGTGTGCTGCAGGTGCTACTACAGAATACTAGTAATAATAAAAAAAAACACAAGAAAATCCTTCGTATCTTTTGTGATAAAATCCTCAAAGTCTTCCTGATTTTAGGGCTTTAGGTCTTGATGCAGTTACAAGGAGGCTACTCTTTTCTGGATGAAGTGACCATTCTGTACTTTAAAAAAAAGGAAAGTCAATTTTATGTCTTGGAACCTTTAAAAAATACCTTCTAATCTTGCTTGTCTTAGTGGCAGATGCCATTAAAATTCTATCAGGACGTCAGATATCCAGATCAGCTGTGTATCTGCCAAGGCACCTTACTGATTTAACTCATTGCTATAAAACTTAGAATTTATTATGATGAATGTATAATGCAAGAATTATTGGACAGAAGATGCTCAAAGAACTAGGACTCTTTCAAAACTCATTGGTTGTATAAACTTATAAAATTATGATTTTTTTTTGTTTGTTTTTAGTGTTTCTTACTGGCTTCAATAAATATAACATCAGTTCAGGTTTATTTTCTCCAAGTGTTCACGTGATGGACAGATAGTGCTGAGCAGGCCTGGAGCAGCAGTGGTGTGTGAGTAGGAGGAGAAACAGGTGGTCACCACTGCTGAGGTGTCCAGTTGGTTCAGTAAGCGTGCTGACAGCACCAGACTCTAAGGGCCGAGAAAAGCAAGGGAGGAGACTGAAGCACCCAGTTAAAATATATGGAAGAATTTTATTTTCTGTATTTTATTGTGTACTATTTATGAACTCTTGGACTAGATAGGGAGGAAACATCTTACTAGCAACACCAGTGAGCAGTGAAATTGCTTATTATCTTTACCTTAAATAGTCGGAAAAATTCTGAGCCCTCTTTGCAGACAATTACAGTACAGTGGAATAAAAAATGCTATACAAAATCAGAAAGTAAATATTTTTATTGAAATTGTTTGGACAACTAAACTGCAAAATATACATAGTCAACTACTCTACTGGAACTATTTTTGGGTAATGGACAACTGTTGGTGAGGCACTACCTTGGAACACTTTTTCTCTCTGGATTTTTTAAAATCCCAGTATATTTTAAGCAGGAATGTTAGATACATAATTTGCTGTCCAGTAGAAACCTAGCTAGTATCACCATTAAAAAGATTATCAAAACACTTGTGTAGACAGATAAGCACTTCTCATTAATACATCAATCAGCCAAATACGCTGGGCACCAGATTTTCACATCTCATAGTAACTGACCTTTCTACTGGAAGGTTGTGAATACGCTTGGTCTCTTTATTTCCTTTCAGGAGTTACTTTATTCCAGGATGTAGGAGGAAAATCAGTTCCCTCTGACACCTCTACATATTCATATTTTATGTTATTTTTCATTGTGCTTTGTTATATACCTTGTTACTTGTATTGCCTTCAGAGGGAAGTCTCCAGATAATGCCATAGAAGGATGATGTGTCTGGTCACCCGATGAGCAGCACAATGTCTCTGGGATGCAGATGTTGATGGAGAGGCCTAAGCATATATAGATGACAACTTTACAAAGTCCAGAGACACTAACTTATCCAAATGAAAAATATACATCCATAGTAATTTTATGCATGTGGC
The DNA here is from genome assembly GCA_013400195.1 of Aramus guarauna. Classification (NCBI taxonomy): domain Eukaryota; kingdom Metazoa; phylum Chordata; class Aves; order Gruiformes; family Aramidae; genus Aramus; species Aramus guarauna. The sequence continues at coordinate 287,607 of VXBL01002748.1, read as the reverse complement.
ACTTTTTTCACCCCAGCTATGTTCCAGACTATGTATATAGAAATTAACTCACCTGCACTGGTACGTGACATGCTCTAGGACTATAAACATCAGCTGTTTAGTAAGAGAACATGAAGTGAATAACATTGTGTCTAATTGATATAGGAAGGGGAAATCAGTTAGTTGGAATGTAATTTAAAGCTGTTTTAATTTTGTTTCAGTTAAGTTAAAAAATGTCCTGTCTGTAGAAGCAAGATCATAGTTGATAAAATAGTGGTGATAGATTGCTTACATTACTGAAAATGTTTCTATGGTGATCTTTAATCAGATTTTATCAGAAAAAGTCATATTGAATTCCTGCAGCTACCCTGTTTATATTAGTTTGCCTGTACAATCTGATCCTGATGATGTTAAAACTCAGTAACGTAAACTGTCTTACTTGAGATATATAAATGCGCTGTTTTTTCTAATTCTAATTTAGCTTCCCCTCCTCACCCAGGAATCTCTTACATAATCAGAGCACTGATTTGCTTGGAGACCACTGAATTTAAAGTTCTTTTGGTTAAGTAACTTCTTGGTTTTACTTAATTTTTCATAAGCTTCAGTAACTCTTTCAGCTGTGGTTAAGAGGTCTAGTAATGGGTAGTAACGGATTTGAGATAAATGATTAGTTATTAACCACTTGATTCTTTTTTTACTCATTATCTCTTAGAATAACATCTAATGATAAAAATATATTTTTTTATTCAAAAAACACTAATAATGCTTACCACAAGGGAAAGAACGCATTAAGCTGATCATGCTGACTGCAAAATCTTGCCTGAATACTGATTTGTATGTTACTTTATAGTTTTGTCCAAGTATTGGATATCTGAGAGACTTTAATCACAAACAGATCATATGGCATTCTCCTTGTCTCTGTTATAAATATCCTTGTCATACTTTTCATATGAGATTCCTCGGATAAATATAGTGTTAAAAATGAATCTGGCTCTTGATGGCTATTCTCACAATTTTTAATCAATGTTTCAGTGCCCATTCTAGGGGATCAAGCAAGTGGTTCTAAACCAAACGAAAGCCGTGCGTATCAGAAAAGGGCTTTTGAATCACACTATTCTTTGGAGAGTCAGTGTAGACAGTGGAGTCGTAGCCTGGTGTATTCATGGTGACCTCTGACACTTAGACAGCTACAGACCGGCTGCTGCTATTTCTGGACATTCTTAGCTATGAGCTATAGTCATGATGACTGCAGCTGAAGATTATGAGTATCTAAAACACAATTGTATGTGTCTAAAACACAATTTCTACCCAGAGGCAGATGACCATAGCTATAATGGGAATGAAAAGTAGTAAAGACTTGGAATGAATCCCTAGTATAAAGTTCTACTTACTTTGACATTGGGGGTAAAAAAAAAGGAGAAGAAAAAAAGACATTATTTTTCTTTCTGCCTGTCCATCTTGATATTTCATCTTCAGTCAGATCTTCACCTGGGGTGAAGATGGGCTGGGATATGCTGTTAGAGAATCATAGAATCATTGAATGGTTTTGGTTGGAAGGGACATTAAAGCCCATCTAGTTTCACCCACCTGCCATGTGCAGGGAGATCCTGCACTAGATCAGGTTGCCCAAAGCCCCATCCAACCTGGCCTTGAACATTTCCAGGGAGGGGGCATCCACAGTTTCCCTAGGCAACCAGTTGCAGTGCCTCATCACCCTCATAGTGAAGAATTTCTTCCTAATATTTAATCTAAATCTACCTTCTTTCAGTTTAAAACCATTGCCACTAATCCTATCACTACATGCCCTTGTAAAAAGTTCCTCTCCAGCTTTCAAATTTAATGTAACCAGACATCTGGATGATTTTCATATGCATTTCAGGTGGCTTAATGCTTTCCTTAAAGATCTTGAAAATGAAAGACAAAAGACTCAAGCTTTGGATTTAGTTTGCAATGATTATTCACCATTACCTTTTACCTCTAAAACAAATTTAACCAGTTGGCTGCTACTAGCAGTAATGGTGAATTCTGGTTGTGTGTTCCACCATGGATAAAGAAGAGGTGATCTGTGAGTGCAGTGCTGTACCCTATGCATCTCATTTGATCTGACTGTCAGATTGTGCTTCAGGAAAATGGATGTCCAGATAAAGTAGCAGACTTTCTATAAACTTCTAAATTTGGTATTATTCTGAAAATGAATCTAAGTCATGAGACGTTAACTAGTGGCATAAATAGTGTGACGGCTTCTTTAGAGTTGTCAGTGCATGTGTGTTTGATAGATTTCTCCCTTTGAAGCGTGGGTGTTCTCTTTGATAAAGGTCCTAGCTATGGTTAGAAGCAGAGGCAAAATACTTGCAAGCAAATGTTGAGGCTGTCTGCAAACTCACGTTTCCCAGTATGCTAACTCCCACCTAATCTGCAAATTTATAGTTCTTTTCCATGGAAACAAGCATATAGGTGAGTGACTAGTGGTTGTTAATCTTACTGTGATATGGGGTTGGTATACGGCTAGAGCAAACTGTAGTGAACCTGAAAACATGCTTGAGTCTGATAATGCAGAGGAGGGTCCAATAATACAGACGTAGCCTGATGTGTTCCCACAATGGATATCATGGAGGATAAACTACATTTTTTTTTTTGGTGTTTACTACCCATGATATCGCCTAAAGCACTTTGTGGAGATGAAGCAAAAGTTCTTGAAGGAAAATGATGGTTTCTTAGAGAACTAAGAGATTAAAACAATCTGAACCTATAAAGAACAGTATCTCTTTGAGCCTTTAAGGGTAGCAACCTACATATATGAAATAGTTTCAGGGCAGTATTTTTCTATTATTGATTTTTTTCCAGGACATCTCAGAGCTGTCATTGTCTGTTCACATGGTTGTCAGGAAAAGACACAAAAGCAGTGTTCCAAATAGTCAAAGCACTACTGTTAGGTTTTACAAGTTCTTTGACTTTCTGATTACTTGGGGTGATTCAGTATTACAATTTGATATTGATAGGATCCAAGTAATTTCAAGGGCTTCTAACTTCTTCTTCAGAATGAAGGACAATGCTGTTTTTGCAAATGAACCAGAGGATGGTTTGATGATTGATTTTGTTTTTATTTATGTGTGGATCAGGGGATAGCTAGCTGAATGTATCTCTGGAGAAGCAGGGTGGCACCACACATTCTTTCCTTGAAGCATAGATTTGAGCTTTGGAAGGGTACAATATTTTGTGTATATATTGCAGTATTTGTCTGATGCTTAAAGACTTAATACTTAATACACGAAAAGTCAGATTAACTAATGCAGTGATTCCGTTTTGCTGTATTTTTTATGAAAGCTGTGAAGAGTTTATGTCAGAATTCAATGTGCTGAGTTGTTTTTATATTCTAGAAATTTTATTTTCTTGTTAATTTGTTTGTTACATTTTGGTTTGTTCTGGGTTTTTGATTCTTTTTTTGGTGGGGAGAAGTGTTACCGCAAATTAGGGATTTCAAACTGTAATTGCTTTCTACCACAACATACATGTGTGCAGTTATTTCTGGTGTAATTCTGGGAAAAGATATCTATTTTTACATTTTCAGTCTTAACAGAATTATACAATAGTCTAACAGATTTATACAATAGCCTTAACAGAATTATACGATGTTGGGTTTGTATGTATAATTTTGTCGACAGGGAACATAATGATCTGCCACGAGATGGAGTATTCACTCTGGATTTCACATAGCCTCATATACCCTTCAGTAACTGGAGACAAGGCTTATCTCTCTGAAACGCTAAAGTGAAAGTGACAAGACACAATTTAAATTACTTATTTCTATGCTCAACTAGTTAGGCAACATGGGAGACTAGGAACTGAAGTTAGCCAGAGGTGTTATTGCTTCATATTGGAATTATTTGTTTATCTGTTCTATTCGATTTGTGGTTAGTTTTAAGCAAAAATGGGTAGCTGAAACCGCCTTTTTTTCTTATAGATTATAATGCAGAGCAAAACATTTCCTTAGTGACAGCAATTATATAGCTGAGGCTCTAACACATTTCATGTTGTTTTCTTTGGTGGCTCCACAGGCTCCATAGGAAAAGTTAGCAGGAAGAGTGGCTCCTCAAACTGGCTGTTCTCAGCAAAACCCTGCATTCTTCACTTTCCTAGAACTATACATTGTACTGTCACTGAAGAGGATGCCATGGCTTTTGGTCCATTCCTCCTTTGCAAAATAAATGCGCTGGCTTTGCAAAGCGTCTTCCCGGAGTCTGTCATTGCCTGGCTGTCTCGCTGGAGGTATGTGCCAGTCTGTTGAGCTGCATCCTGCAGCACTGTGCTGGCTCCCCACCACTGTTAGTAAAGCAAAACCATAATACTCAGGATCCACTAAGACAGACTTCATCTGTCACAAGATACACTTCAACTAGGAATGAGAGCAGACATGGAGAAGAGACCATGGCAACATGCAGAGCCATCTGGGGCTCCACAGGTTACAGCTGAAGCTCCCTACATCTGTAGATCCTTGGCTCTTTGAAGCTTTTCTCTTCTGCTTTGCTGCTCCCAGCCTCTGAGGGCAAAAGGATACGTCAGAAGTCCCACAACTGAAACTAACACAAATTTATAATTTTCTCTTCATGTAGTCATTTCTATATAATAAGAAAGTGCCCAGGCCACAAACAATACGTGGTATGATCAACATTCATTTGCAATCGTTCAGCTAGCAACTCAGTCCATTTCAATGTGTGTGCTGGCATAAATTACCCGAGTTTTTCTAAATTAACAGTTACGTATATACTGCCAAAAATTCAGCACCTCTTTTTCTCACCAGAAATCACGTGCTATAGTTTCGCAGTGCAATGGTTGGAGGCTCTGCCATTTATTGTGTATTTGTCTTGATGGGAATAGGGCTCCTATAGAGATCTGTTGCTTGTCCCCATTTTCCTCCATAGTTATTGATTGAATATTAATAATAGTCTTGCTAGGAATCACTCATGTTCACAAGGCTTTTTCCACTGCAAATAGTAGAAACTCTTCCTAGATGAAGTTCAGCCCTGTAGGTTTGTTCTGGTGAGATTTGTATAATCCTTCTCTAAGAGAAAATGCAAAGCTACATTTTAAAACTGTTATTTTTTCTAAGGGTGCATTGACTGAAGTGGATTAAGTAATGGTAAAGGGAATCACAGATAAAAAGTCTCCCTGGTATGGCATTCTAGTAGCCCCATTTGGATCAGGTCTTCATTATGCAAATTGAGTTTTCATTCACTTGTGTTAATTTACATGGACTTACACCTTTTGTTTCCATTACACATAGAGGGGTTTTTTTGTTTGTTTGCTTAGTTTTAGTATATATTTGCCTTTGCTGCGACTGTTTTTGTTGTTGTTGGCAAACAACTGTACTCAAGGCTGCAGTAGTTTGGATTCTTTGATGATTTATATATTAGAGAATCTTTCATGATTTTTTGACATGGAAGACATTCTATACATTAATCATCCAGCTTTGTTGGATGTGTTGTCCATAAAAATTCATAAACTTTTCAGGTTTGTGGTTCAAATACCTAAGATGTCTCACAGGTTATAATACCTGCCATTTTATAAAGTTCAGTTATGATTTCTACGTATCCTGTCCATAAGAAATAAGCAGTTCAACATTATCATGTAAAGATGGAAGCAACCGCTCTGGTGGTTTTATTTTCTTATTTGTTTCAGCAGCAGAGATCCAAATCTTTTAAAGTATTGGAAGAGCTGTTAGTTTAACACTATATTACTCAGAGCTTTCCACTCCATGTAATTTCAATTTTTAAAGTGCTGAGTGAGACTTAGTGCAATAATTAAAAAGACATCATTTGTAATTATGAAGAAGTTGATAAAACTAGCACAACAGCATTAGCTTCATAAAACTTTTCTGTTCCTTCCATACCTTTTTTTCTGGGTCATCACACCTTGCTGTTTTCCACGCTCCAGTGTTTTCTAGAATCTAAAGGGGAATAAGTCAGATAATTCCACCTCTGCAGCATAGACATCTTGTTTTTCCATCAGTCTTTTTCTTCTTTGGATAATAGCTTGCTGCAGAAGTTAGCACTTTCCTTTGGCTGGGGTTGTGCTCCACATAATGTTTACCTTTATGTTTCATCTCGATAGTCACAATCTGAGCCCTGAATCCCTATTTTTTTTCTGATGCCTAGAATAAATCATGGAAGCTGATAGAAAACAGATTCAACTTTGTGCTACAGTGTTAAATGGTGTTAGGATTTGATGCTTTCAGTTGCACAAGTACCTTTTTAAGGAACTGGACACAATTTGGATGGCTCTCAAGGCTTTAAGGCACCTGGGACTCCTGTTAATTTCAATCAAAGCTGTAGCTACTCATCACTTTTTAATAATTGTTTGATGATTGTGCTTTTGAAAGCTGTATTCAGGCTGTCATATAAATCTGATAGACTCTGGTTTTGTCTTTTTTTTTTTTTTTTTTTTTCTTTTGTCCCAGGGAAAAGGTTTCCTAAAAATGGCCTGTGGTATCTAAAAAGTGGTAGGAAACAAAATTTCCCTTTTTTTTTTTTTTTCCTACAGATTGCTAGTTTAATTTGAGGTATCACACCAGCAGATATAATTGCTGCAGAAGAAGCTCTACATCCTTTAGCTCCCCAGGTGTAATGTATGATTTCTTTCTGCTGTGTGTGTGATTGCTTCTGATACCTGGAGGAAGGATAATATTGATAAAAATACAGAAAAATATTTATTTTAAAAGATTGTTCACCTATAATATATAATTATATATAGAATAGTCCCAAATTATATATGAGATACTATATTATTATGTTGCATACTATATTCTATATAATATATATTATAAAATATATTATAGAGACACATATACTTGTTTGGAGTAAATTGCTGGTCAACTGTAAACATTAAAGAATAGTGAATGTTCTGTGATTGGCAAAAATAAGAACAGACCCCAATCTGCTCTAAAGCTGTGTGTCAAACCTTATCTCCTCGAGCGTTAAGGCTTTCTGGCCTATAATCAGTCAATCATGGCTGAGTGCTCTCCCTCAGACAGAACAACTTTAGTCATGGTGTCTAACGTAGGCATGCCATTCTGCTGACGTATATTCACAAAATAAACATATTCATTTCATCAATGTAATCACAAATGTAGCCAACAGGTCTGCCTTCCACCCCTGCCAATCTGAGAATTCCCCTGTCCTGACAAGCGATCTTTCTCTGGGTGAGTCCTGGAAGAACGGGCATTTAGAGATTGTGGAACGGGGGACCTCGGTAACACATTGTTTCATAGAAGACCCCTACAAGGTGAATCTCCCACATCTGATATACCAAATCCATTGCTGGTTCAGATCTATGTTGGAAGACAAGATCGTTGCCTGAATTTTAAGAATTAGTACCGACAGAAGTTGCACACATCAGCAGTAGCTGCAGCCCCTCTACTAGATTATGCACATCTTCTGATATAGATCAAGACAACCCCAGCACTTGGCTAGAAAATAAAACATTTAAGACTTCAGAAGAAAAATTCTTTTGGATATCTTTAATTGGAACTATGATGACTGCAGGGATATGACTTAAGCACTAATTTGGCTGCCAGTTCTGGAAATGTCCTAAAATTTAAAACCCTGATTTAGAAGAAAGCATATTTTATGAAAAGAGCAAGGTAAGTGTGTATTTGAAGTGAGGAATGCAGTTTCTTCCTTCATAAAACTTTTATGTCTGTTAGTAGGGCTAAAAGGTATAGGTTTTGGTGACAGCTGTGTGAAATTTCTCTTTTCTTCTAAGATAGTGTGTTTTGAGAACTGAAAACTTTGATGGCATTCAGTGTATTTTATAAAAAGAAAATTGATTTAAGTGAATACACTAGTGGTGTGTAAAAAGTAGAACCTCTTTTTTCAAAAAATCCATTATTATGCAATAATGATAATGAGATCTTTTAACTATCATATTAATTTTTAGTATATATTTAATGGGCTGCTTTTAAATTTGTAAATGAACACTCATTAATGTGCAGCTGTCGTGCTTTAACCCCAGCGAGCAGCTAGGCACCACACAGCCTCTCGCTCAGTTCCCTCAAGGCAGGATAGGGGAGAGAATCGGAGTAAAAATGAGAAAACTCGTGGGATGAGATAAAGACAGTTTAATAGGTAAAGCAAAAGCTGTGCACGCAAGCAAAGCAAACCAAGGAATTCATTCACCGCTTCCCATGGCCAGGCAGGTGTTCAGCCATCTCCAGGAAAGCAGGGCTCCATCACACGTAACGGCTACTCAGGAAGACAAACACCGTCACGCCGAACATCCCCCCCTTCCTTCTTCTTCCCCCAGCTTTATATGCTGAGCATGATGTCACATGGTATGGAATATCCCTTTGGTCAGTTGGGGTCAGCTGTCCCGGCTGTGTCCCCTCCCAACTCCTTGTGCACCCCCAGCCCACTCACTGGTGGGGTGGGGTGAGAAGCAGAAAAGGTCTTGGCTCTTTGTAAGCGCTGCTCAGCAGTAGCTAAAACATCCCTGAATTATCAACACTGTTTCCAGCACAAATCCAAAACACAGCCACATACTAGCTACTATGAAGAAAATTAACTCTACCTCAGCCAAAACCAGCACAGCAGTACCCATTGGTGAACTCCAAAAGTTTTAAGATTTTGATGAAGACCTACAGAGTCTGATTCTGCTCTGAAGCTTTTCTAGCATCCCTACCTATGGTCAACTAGCAAAAGCAAATTTAATGATAAAAAGCTTGACTATATGACTTGGAAGGGAACAAAAGTATTTGGAAATGTGATCTTCCCATCTAGAACTCATGAGAATTATGTCTCTACAGCACCTGCTCTGCTCACTGCCCACAGGGGAAAGAATGACCATAAAAAGCACATGTAGGGCTACACTGCACACTGATACGCGTGGTGCACATGGTGTGCCAGCAATATTCTTCTATGGCTTCCATTGCAAAATCCATAGAGTAACTGCCAGGCTATAAAACGAAGCAATTGGACTGATCATGTAAGCTGTAAGGAGCATGCAGTTAGAAACATGCACAGTTGCTTCTGTCTGTAAATACAGCTACAAAGAAATGGGCAAAACATTCAGCTACAGTAAATTGGTTTGTTTTAGTTGAAATTTTGGGGACAACACCATTTAGCACCAGATGTAGTTGGAGCCCCCTGAGTCTAGACACTATTGTAATTTCTGCAGTGGAAAGGGATTTTGAAGCAAAGAATTAGAAACAATGCACTAAGTCAAGTGGAAATTTTTATTATAACTCTGCATGCCTCCGAATGCTGATATCTTCTTATTCAGAGGATTACTACTCCCAAATCTTTTTGTGTCAGGGTGATAGAGGGCTACTTGATTGGTTGCTTAGAGGCTAATCTCGGGAACTGTAAATAACGGCTTGTTAAAAACAGAACAAATCTATCTTAAAGCCTATGAAAAACAACCTAGGAAAATTCTCATTCTCGTTTCAGTGTCTCAGTCTGTTTCGTACATTGCTTTTTTTCTTTATTAACTTGTCTCACACAAAGGTTTTATTTAGATAAGCAACATACATCTGTCAAAAAGTGATCAAGAACATTTTCCTTCTCATTCAGTCAGTTCTTCCATGCATATGGAAAAAAAAAAAAAAATAATCTGTACTCCACAATCTATGCTGCTCTGCTGATAAACTTGCTGGAAGTTCTGTAACTTTGATTTTTTTTTCTGCCTGTACAGCCATGATGACATCTCTTTTCCATGCACTGTATCTCTGACAGTCCTGACAGCTGTTGCAAACTTCAGAATTTTTCAGTCTTCAAGGACAAATATTGAACTTTGGTGAAAAACTGTGGTTTCATATGTCCGTGTGGTGTTTACTCTGATACACTGATGAGTGCTTAATGATATAAACACTTTTAAAATGTGGTTTGTAAAAAAACGACCTACCATACAAAATAAAAACCCAGACAAAAACTTTCTTCAAACAAACATCTTCAAATCAAGTTGGTCATTTGTATTCTGTAAAGAAGACAGTTGATGTGTTCATAGAACTGGCAGTCCTACTGGAAGCACTATACTGAAGAAACACCAGCCTGAAGGTAAACACACTTCCACACTTGTTTAACTTAGCATAGCTGCATGCTGTGAAAAATGAGTGTCATCATCTCAACAACACCTTCACTTTCGTTTTTGTTCGCTTGTCATGCAAACAGAAAGCTGTTCATGGAAGTGCTGTTACCAGCAGAGGTGAGCAGGTGCAGTTTCATTTGTACAGCCTTTACCGATGTGGAAAAAACAGCACAGAGAAATTTGTGCTATTGGCGACTAGAACATTTTTCTTTTTGGTTAAAAATCTCCTCAAACATGAAACAGAATAATTGAAATGCAAGCAAGATGGGATCTCCCAAAGACACTTGTAGTGTTCCTTCTCAAAGCAACAGGCAACCCTTGGATTTTTTGTCGCCTTTCAGTTAAATCTGCAGACACTTTATCTTCATTATCCCTTTGGTAACCAGACCAAATTGGATAGAATATGGTCTTCAGAGGAGCAGTATTTTTAATTTTCTTTGTTGCCTCTCTCCTGTAAGTCTCAATTTCCCCAGTATTGTATTTGCTACTTTTTAGCCCTGCTTTGACAATCCAAAGAACCCAAACAGCCTGGGAGCTGTTATTGTTTGTAATTTTTATTTTGGTCCTTGATTGCTGACTACCTTACCCTTAGTTCCATTATTTGGTGAGTAGTTAAAATTAATCTGAATTCCCCAAACACACACACTTATTAGGCAGATACAAAGTATACAAATTGCTTTTGTATGGTGATTTTGCTTGACACAGCATATTTTACTGTGTCAGGGACATCTGCACTAAGGAGGTGTTACAGTAGAAGTGTATTCAGTTTGAGCATTTTGGTTTTCAAGAGTCAGTTGAAGGTCCTTTTCTTCCACTATCAATTTAGCTGAGTTTGAACCTCTGTTACTCCAAGAGAAATTAACTCAGACTTGCTGACTTTTTCTGGTCATTGGTATGAAGACATAAACCAGCTGAGGTTTGCTTTGAGCTAGGCTCAGCATAACTTACTGGGAATTAATGAAGTTACATCCGCAAAAAAAAATCCACCTGACAGCTGCAGAGTGGAAAATCAGTGGACTGTCTACAAAAGATAGCTATTAAGATGTTTCTAAAATTGGATATTTCAGTAACTGTTGCAAAGTGAAAGTTTCATTGAACAACAAGATAACCTAGAAAAGGACATTAAAATTGTCTAGGTGTGCAGCTTGGTAAAATAGAAGGATAATTGGACTCACCAGTACTTGAATAAAGAACCACAATAGACTTCATTCAGAAAATGCATCATTAAGTACCATACAAATCTCGGTGTATTCATTTTTTGTTATGATATACTGATCAAAGTACAGATGCTTACTACTGAAATACAGTCCATTAATGAACCTGTGCTTATAGGGGAACTAGAAAAGCGTTTCAAAGTATTAATGAAGCGAGATTTGATGCAATCTTAATATGGTGTGACAATCATGCGTATAGCAAAAATAGTCCCGGGAGTCTGAACTCTTCCTGTGGAAGAAACTTTAATTTGTGCTTATATTGTATTAATATAAGATGTTCTGAGACCTTCATGGTAAACAATGTAGAGAAGGTGTCAAATGTAGCCTGAACAACTTCCTTGAATTTTCCCTGTTTCATTCTCTTTTTTTTTTTTTTTGCTTTCAGTTCAAGGTTGCTAGCTTACTCCTGGGCAAAATATGAAATTAATCCCACTTCCTAATTACTCCTGCTAAATGTTTTTCTCTTTGGGGAAAATCATACCCCTACCAAATATGACACCTCAAAGTCGACTAGGTGACCTAATATCCAACTTTCCCTTGCCTTTTTTCTTATATTTTCCACTTGGTTGGTTGGTTTGGTTGGTTGGTTGGTTGGTTG